>JAQZBX010003412.1:40319-65720 GCA_029593785.1 Cabassous unicinctus
CTACAAAAAAAAAAAAAAAAAGAGAGAGAAAATTACCAACCAATTTCTCTATTGAATATGGATGCATAAATCCTCAAAAAAATACTTGCAAACCAAATTCAAAAGCACATCAAAAGGATTATATACCACAATCAAGTGGGTTTTATCCCAGATATGCAAGGGTGATTCAACACAAGAAAATCAATTAGCATAATCACATTAATAAATTGAAAAAGAAAAATCACATGAGCCTCTCGAATGATGCAAAAAAAAGGCATTTGAGGGAAGCGGGTGTGGCTCAGTGGATAGAGCCCCCGTTTACCATATGGGAGGCCCGGGTTCGCATCCTGAGGCCTCCTTGTGAGGGCAGACCGGCTCGCGCGGCGCCGTGGGCTGATGTGGCAAGACCTCACAGTAAGGGGGAGATAAGCAGACACAGAGAAGACACGCAGCGAATGGACACAGCAGCACAAGCAGCAAGGGGGGGATAAATAAAATAAAATAAATAAATCTTTAAAAAAAAAAAAAAGGCATTTGACAAAATACAGCATCCTTTCTTGATTAAAAAAACACTCCAAAAGATAGGAATAGAAGGAAGCTTTCTCAATATGGTAAAGTGCATATATGAAAATCCTACAGCTAGCATTGCATTCAATTGTGAAAGACTGAAATTTTCCCTGCTGAGATCAGGAACAAAACAAGGATGCCCACTGTCACCACTGCTATTCAATATAGTGCTAGAAGTTCTAGCTAGAGCAATTAGGCTAGATAAAGAAATAAAAGGCACCCAAATAGGAAAGGAAGAAGTAAAACTTTCACTATTCGTTGATGATAACTAGAAATCCTATATCTGGAAAATCCTGAAAATCCACAACAAAACTACCAGAACTAATAGATGAGTTCAGCAAAGTGGCAGGATACAAGATTAATATGCAAAAATCAATAGCATTTCTGTATACTACTGATGAGCAATCTGAGGAGGAAATCAGAATAAAATTCCATTTATAAAAGCGACTAAAACAATCAAATATTTAGAAATAAACTTAACCAAGGACATAAAGGACCTGTATTCAGAAAACTACAAAACATTGCTAAAAGAAACCAGAGAAGACTTAAATAAATGGAAGAACATTCTGTGTTCATGGACTGGAAGGCTAAATATTGTTAAGAAGTCAATTCTACCCAAACTGATTCATAGATTTAACATAATCCCAATAAAAATCCCAACAGCCTTTTTCTTTTTTTTTCCAGAAATGGAAAAGCCAATTTTCAAATTTATTTAGAAGGGGAAGTGGCCCCAAATAGCCAAAATTGTCTTAACAAAGTTGGAGGACTCTCACTTCCTGACTTTAAAGTATATTACTTACCTACAGTGGTAAAACAGCATGATACTGGCATAAAGACAGACAAATTAACCAATGGAACTGAACTGAGAACTCAGAAATAGATCCTCACGTCTATGATCAAGTGATTTTTGACAAGGCCATCAAGCACTCTCAGCTGGGCCAGAACAGTCTATTCAACAAATGGTGCTGGGAGAACTGGATATCCATAGCCAAATGAATGAAAGAGGACCCTTATCTCACCCCCTATACAAGAATCAACTCAAAATGGATCAAAGACCTAAACATAAAATCCAGGACCATAAAACTCCTAGAAGATAATGTAGGGAAACATCTACAAGACCTTGCAGTGGGTGGGGTTCTCTTAAACCTTATACCCAAAGCAGGAGCAACAAAAGAAAAAATCGATAAATGGACTTCCTCAAAATTGAACACTTCTGCCCCCCAAAGGAATTTGCCAAGATGGTAAAAGGCAGTCTACTCAACTGGCGGGAATATTTGGAAATCACACACCTGACAAGGGTCTAATATCAATGATATATAAAGAGATCCTATAGCTCAACAATAAAAAGACAAATGACCTAATTAAAAAGTGGGCAAAAGACCTGAATAGACAATTTTCTAAAGGAGAAATACAAATGGTGAAAAAACACATGAAAAAAATGTTCAACATCACTGGCTATTAGGGAAATGCAAATCAAAGTTACAATGAGATATTATTTAACACCTACTAGAACAGTCACTATTTTAAAAAGCAGAAGACTACAAATGTTGGAGAGGGTGTGGAGAGATAGGAATGCTTGTTCATTGTTGGTGGGAATGTAGAATGGTACAGCCACTGTGGAAGTCTGTTTGGTGGATCCTAAGGAAGGTAGATATAGATCTGTAATATGACCCGGCAATACCACTACTAGGTATACACCCAGAGGAAATGAGAGCAGTGACACAGACATCTGCACACTGATGTTCATAGCAACATTATTCACAATTGCCAAAAGATGGAAACAGCCCAGGTGTCCATCAACTGACAAATGGATAAAAAAAAACAAAACTGTGGTATATACATACAATATAATATTATTCTGCTGTAAGAAGAAATGAAGCCATGAAGCTTATGACAACGTGGATGAACCTGGAGAACATTATGCTGAGTGAAGCAAGCCAGGCACAAAAGGATAAATATTGTATGATTTCACTGTTACTAACTAAATATAACGAGCAAACTCATGGAGTTAATAGCTAAAATATAAGTCACCAAAGAATAGAATGTGGTTAGAGAATGGAAAGCTGAGGTTTCATCTGTATAGATAGAATTGGTAAAAAAGCTGTTCATAAATGAATAGAAATGGTGAAAGCATATCATAGGATTTGTAATGAGTAGCATTAACATATGGGTATGATAATGGTTTGGGTTTTTTGTTTGTTTGTTTGTTTTTGGAATAATGAAAATGCCATAATATTGATTGAAATGATGCATGCAAAACTCTGTGGTTATACCAAATGCCATTGACTGAACACTTAAGATAAATTGTATGGTTGATGAACAAGTAAAATAAGAGAGTCAGTTGAGGGAAAATACACCAAACGTAAGATATGGACTATTGGTAGAAATAATACTTTGACGATGCTCTTTCATATTGTTACAAAATTTTCACAACAATGCAATGCGTTGGTGGTAGGGTGATATATGGGAGCCCTGTATGATGTTATGCATGTTTGTTTTGTAAGTTCAGAACTTTTATTATACATTTATTGTTTATATATGTTCATGTATGAATGTTATACTTCAATAATTTTTAAATGAAAAAAATAATATAGGATGAGGTAAGTGGGTGAATGTATAATGTCACAAGACGGCTATTAGTAGATAATTGTTGAAGCTGGAAAATGAGTACAGGGAAATTTATGACCCTGTTCTGTCTAGGTTTGTATAGGTTTGAAATTTCCCACAATAAAAATCTCTGAAAGAAATTGAAAACAATTTTTAAAAACCCAAAAAGAAAGTATGAATTTAATCAATACAAACTTTCCAGATAAGAATGTCTGGATATTTCTCCTTTCCAATGATTCTTTTCTTAATTTCCTGTATTAACCATCCATCCATCCAACCATCCATCCATCCATGTTTTTTATCATCTATCTATCATTTATCTATTTATTCTTACATTATCAATGACAACTGTTCATCTGCCTGGTCCAGGGTTGCTATCTTAATTGAGTTCCCCAGAAGCAGACCCTGAGATAAGGATTCAAGTGCAAGTAGCTTATTTTGGTGGTACAGGAAAAATTTGGAGGGGAGTAGGAAAGGCAGCCAGTAGATGGTATTATCAAGCAAATCACCATCAAGGACAACTGGAGCTTAAAACCTTGGAAAATTCTAGAAAATAGTGCTAGACATACAGCTCAGAATTACCCCACATGAGAAGTAATGGAGGGTTTTGATGTCAACTACTGTCAGTCATTGGTTAAAGAGTCCTCCCAAATGTTAAGTCTTTGGCGCTTCCAGCTTGTTGTGCTCAGGCAGAGTGCTCATACAACCTTGGAAAAAGCCATTGGCAGAGATATGCAGATCTTGGCAGCTGGAAGTTGGCTGGAGCACCCAGAAATGGTAAGGGCTAAGGGAAATGGGGCACAACTCCAGGAGCATCTGCTACAGTCCACCCTTTTCCCACTTAGATCTACCTGTGTTCCACACTAAGTTCCTTCCATTTTTATCAGTGCTTCATCAAGGCAGTGCCAATCACAATGCAAAAATTAAGAACTCATAATGGGAGGATTAGAGCTACAGTTGGGACTGATACTCTAATGGACATTATACAATGTATATTCATTATTTCACCCCTTTATCACCCATCCTAGATTGCCCTCTCCATTTGCCAGCACTTCTGGTGGTCTACATTGCCTTTCCACTGAGGTCATGGAAAACTGTGAGCCTCTTGTTACTATGCTCTTGTTAGGCTGTGGTTCATGCAAATGCCCATTTATGGTTTTCCCTGGATATAGAGGTACCATGGGGAACTCCAGTGATTTCCCAGAGTACGATATACATTGCTCCCTGTCCCCATTAAGTAGTAGCAACCTTATTTTCTCATGGGTAATTCACATGACTTACTCCTGCTGGTATAGTTAGCAACTCTTTTCTTTGAGTATTGGTCTACAGGCAGATTGAGTCTGAAGAGATCAGGTAGCAGCTAAAACTTTAGGTCTAATGGAATCCTTATTGTGACCCCTAGTAGAAGTGTCTATCTGGGAACCAGAACTTCTAGCCAAGTAAAGCCTATAGTTGAAACACAGGAAGCACAAATTCCCAGTGTGATGGCACAAGGGTCATCTCCTCGCCTTCTTTGGTCACATTGTTACTGAACCCATGAGCAGTAGTTAGAGTTCCTAGGAGATGAGCCTGAGATAGGGGTTCCTGTGCAAATGATTCATTGAGGGAGTGCTCTCCAGAGAAACCTGCAGGGGAATGAGGGAAGCAGGATAGGCAGGGGAAGAAGCTAGACAAAGATGGTTTTAGTAAGAATATGGACCAATTCCACAGGCTCAGAGTGTCCAGGGGAACCTGAGCGTTCAAGGTTCTCAAGTGTGTCCACCCAGATGTCCCCATCCTAAGTCTCAAGGCCCTACTCTCTCCCTGTAAGGACACAGCTCGCACATAGGAGATTTACTGGGACTGTGACTTAAAACTTCTTTGTAATTCTGTTATTCTCACAGTCAGGCCCAATTTCCTGCACAATCTCATGTCCCTTTTAACACAAAATGCACAGCATCTTGAGGCAGCCCAGTTAAAGTAGTTAAGGGCATGGACCCTGGAGTCAAATTGCATGGTTCGATTCCCAGTTCTGCCAAACTACAGCAAACCTTAGAACTTACGGCAGTAGCATTGCGTTATTTCTTATTCTTCTGAGGGTCGATATTCAGATGAGGCGCAGCAGGAGCGGGCGCCCTTTTCCTCTTGTTGGCTTCCTCCCTCCTTTCTTCCTCTACTTTCTTTCTTTCTTTCTTTATTCTCTGCTTCTCTCCCTTTCTCCCTTCATACCATCTTTCCTTCCTTCCCTTCTTCCTTCTTTTCTCCCCTGCCCCTCTTCTCTTTCCCTTATTTTTCATTTATTCTTCAGCAATAAAATAAAGAGTGAGCTAGCCTACATTAGATTCTTTGAGCTAAGAGTGGTTTAGCATAAATTAGAATTTTTGAGTGGAGACGGTACTAATTCTGACACTAAGTTTTAAATCGGTATGTTTACAACTTGCATATTTCATACTCAAGAGAAACCTTTTCTTTGCTTTATTATGATTAATTCTTCCTGTATTGGAAGCCATTGGAATCTATTTAGTGATTAAAAAAAAAAAAAGTCTCTGCATCTCTATCTATGAGGCGGAGTAAGTCAGAGAGACTTCAGGTTTTTCTCAATTTTGCTCTCCTGCTACTATACATAAAAATTGGAAATTATCTAATTTCTGCTTTGAAAGTTGCTATCTGCCAGGGAATGCGTGCTGGGGGTGCTCTCAAGCCTTCTGCTGGCTCCCTTCTTAGTCTCGGCCTCCAGCATCAGGACAGAAGGCTCAGCCTCACCTGCCAGGGAGGCTGCTGGCCCAGGGCTCTCCTGTTGCGTTCTTCAGGTGCTAGTGCCAAACTGGCTTCGCAGAAGCAGCCTCACATTTGTAAATGTGGCCACTTTGAATATTAACTCCTAAAAATCCAGGTGTCAATTTTCCCAACATCAAAAGGAAGAGCCTATACTCTGCAGAACAATTCCCCTCTTGATATCAGCCACAAAGCTTTTGTAATCCTGGGCAAGGGTGAGCTAGCTATCAATTTAATATTCTGGGACTATTTCCTTTCCCTGAAATTTCTTTGTGACAAGACCTACTCTGTAGTTTACCCCTCACTACTGATATGCCCTGGCTATTTCAGAGGAAAGGTTTCAAAGACTGAAAATAAAGTAATGATGTCCACTCTCACCACTTTCATTTACCATTGTATTGGATGCTTTGACAATTGCCATTAGGTAAGAAAAGGAAATGGGAGACATCTAGACGAGTAAGTACAACTGCCTGTTCACATGGTGATGTTCATAGAAAATCCCAATTAATTCACAACGACCGACGCAGGCTAGTTAGAGCATCAAGAGGCAGATCTGGACCTGGCAGAAAAACCCACACCATTAACACGTGGCCATCGGTACCGCCAGGATGGCTGCTGGAAGACCCCTGTGAGAGTCCCCCATTCAGAACAAGAGTTCCTCGGGAAGCCAGGAGAAGCCCCGCATATCTCCAGGGGCCTTATCATTGGGCCCTTCTGGAGGATTGATGGGTGGGGTAATCAGTCAAAACAGTAAACAGCTGGGACTCCTCCCCTGTCATTAGAAAAGGGGCGGAATAATTAATGATTCAAACAGCAAGTGCAAAGGCTGAACTGCCCTTTCCTGCCCTTTGCCCCCTGTTCCGGCCTTCTTGGTCCCGGTCTCCTCACCCCGCCCCCCCTTGCCTAGAACAACATGCAAGAGAACCTGGGGATTTAGAGTCTGTAATGGGGAATTGTAGTCTGTAATCTTGAGGTGGGCAAAGAGAAGACACAAAGCATACACCACGAAAGAACTACCTGATAAACAAGGCTTCATCAAATTAAAACTCTCTGCTCTTTGAAAGACAGCACTGAGATTATGAAAAGGCAAGCCACAGCCTAGGGAAAAGTATTGGAAATACATATCCAGAAAATGCTTGTATGCAAAAATTTTAAAGAATACTTGTAACTCCAGAAGATAGACAATCTGATTTTTTAAATGGGCAAAATATTTGAACATTCACTTTAAAAAGGAAAATATAGAATGTTCAATGAGCATATGAAAAGATGCTCAACAGCACTATTCATCAGAGAAATGCAAAGTAAAGTACCATGAAGTACCACTATGCAGCACATCAAAAAGATGGACAATGCAAAGTACTGATGGGGATGAGAAGCAACTAGAACTCGCAGATATTGAAGATGGGAGTTTAAAATAGTGTAATCACTTTGAAAATTAGTTTGTCTGTTTCTTATAAAAATAAGGCACACACCATAAGGTCCAGCAATTCCTTTCTAGGTATTAATCCAAAAGAAATGAAAAAACATTGTTATGAACACTTGTACACAAATGTTTATATATATATTACAATATATTACATATAATTATATATATATATATATAAAACAATAGAACAGAACTGGACACAGCAAAATGACCATCAACAGATGAATGGATAAAATAAGTTGTGATACGGAATACTATTCAGAATTAAAAGAATCAAACTATTGATACATGCAACAACATGGATGAATAGCAAAACGTTACGCTGAGCAAGGCTTCTTATAACCCAGGATTGGAAATCGTGAATTCCAATCCAATCCAGGATTGGGCAAAAGTGAATCACAGGGTCAGCCCAGTTCAGGAGGAGGGGATAACACAAGGGCATGAATACCAAGACGCATAGTGACTTCGGGGGCCATCTTCAGAGCTAGTGATCACATACAAAAAATACACACACACCGCGCCCCAAAGTCTCAGCCTGTTAAAGCACCAGGATCAGGTGTGACATTCAGGATCTTGTCGTCTAATCAAGTCCAGGTGTATACAGAGCGCTTCAGCTGGAGCTCCTCAGGTGTAGTCCTTGAGAACAGTTACTCTTGACTGAAGACCTCTGAACCAGACACAAGTTACTGGCTCTCATATACCCGACATGCTGTAGGTGTATGTGGACATTTGCTCTCAAAAAAGGGGAGAAAAGGAAGCTCGTAGCATCCATGAGGCTTATCTTGCCAGTGTCTTGATTAGGCTTCAGTCCTCTTCCCTGGGAATGGTTTTCTGTAGTTCTTGGCTCCAGGCTTAGGGGGTGGGTCTAGACTCTTTATTATGCGTTATCATTCCTTTTTCATAAGAAATGGCCATGTTTTCAGCTGAGTGGTCTTTGTAGCCTGCTTCCTTATGTTCCTTATGTTCTAGAAGATTGGGAACCCTGAGGACTCTTTTCATGTAGGACTATCTCTGTCCTCTACAGTCTAAGCTGCTAGCCCTTTTGTCATTCCAATTTCTTAAAAACTCTGTGAGGTTCCTATGATACTTACTGGGTTTCATGCTATTAGACAAAAGCTCTACCCACAAATCATTTAAAGAAAGGCCCCCACACACCTTGGATTGAGAGTCAAAATACTGTGCAGCAATGCCCTTAAAATTCCTGGAATTACTCCTGTGTAGCAAGAAGGGTCTGGGAGGCACACCGTTAAATCTGTCTGATGTCTCAACTCAGTTTTACACCTGCGTCCTTGACTGTCTTTACTCTGAAAACAAATTTTACTGGCAACACTCCAGATTTGATCTTGACCTTTTCTTACTTTGAGGAGGTTTTGTTTGCTAGAAAAACTACCCTGGGCCCTCAAAATTTCTGTAAATTCTACTGAAAGACTGAACAGTTCCTTCTGTAGTTCACATGTCTCTTATTTTATCACAGGCAGCTAGAGGAAGCCATTTCACTTTTAACATTCTGCCTGGTAATCCCTTAGCCCTGCTTCACCAGCTGGGGCAGACTCTGGATGTAACTTCTGGGAAGCAGCAGCCCTAGCCACCTTGCAGCTTCTGCTTGACAGAAGAGAGTAGAATGTGGTAACTGGATTAAATCAGAAGGAGCAGGACATCCCAAACTAGGAATTTTATAATTCTGATCATTTAGGGGAAAATACTGAAATTCTACTGTGTTACTCTTCAGCCTTGAACAATTGAAGATTTGAGCATGGGAATATATACCTTCAGATAGGATTATCTTGGAAAACAATGAACTATTCAAAAACTTTGAGGAGCCCAATATTTATCAAATGAATTTACAGAAGAGAATCGCTGTAAACATTTACTTGAGGTTTGGTGAATAGAAAAAAGTTTTCATTCAATTCACTATTATATATTAAACACATACTTTGTACAAAGCAAGGAATGAGGAACTTGGGGTTGGAATCAGACAAAGAGGAGGGAGGCATAATCCCTGCTTTCAAATAGTAATAAAATAATAGTTCATAGAATATGACCTAAACCAATACATGATGATATGTGGTATACAACAAGTGACCATTCACCAAATAACTGCTTTTCCAACTTTTTTGTTACCAGAGACTTGAGCGTATGCTTTTTCTCAATATGGGATCACAAATATTGAGAATATCCTATTTACAAAAATAATCATTTGTCAAAAACTGTTAATGTGAATTTAACTCATATCATCTGTAAAAAGTCAATTTATAAAAAGGAAATATTTTAAAATACTAGCTAGTATAATATGATTCTGAAAGTTTGTGTTGGCAAAAAGTTAGGGTCTTATTGGGCTAGGGTATTTTTATACAACAGATTCTCCCATTCCATTCCCCTATTTCACAGTTATGTCCTTTTGCCTTCTCCAGTATTGTGCCATAATGGAAAGAGCATGGGCTTTGGAGTCAGTAGATCTGGGTTCAAATCCTGGCTCTATCACTTAAAAGCTGTGTGATGTTGGGCGAGTTACTTAATATCTCTGCACCTGTTTCTTCATGGGTAAAATGGAAACAATACTTTACATTCCCAGCCCATAGTTCAGTGCTTGGCCCAATGTTGGCTTCAATATTCGTTAAACGAATTAATAATGTTGGTAATGTTTGTGGCACATGGTTGGCATTCAATGAAAGGTCTCATAGCCCTCCATCAATGCAACTAGTTTTGGGGGAACATCCATCAATGCAACTGCTTCCACCTTGCTTTATTTTTCCCAGGTAATATCTGCTCCCTTCTTGATTAAATGTCTGATAAGATCTTAAATGGCCAAGTTTGCTTTGTGCTTCATATCCCCAATCTTTACATTTTTTTGGTGGGAGAACTTTTTTTTTAAGGCGGTACCGGGGATTGAACCTGGGACCTTGGACATGCGAAGCAGGCACTCAACCACTGAGCTATACCCGCTCCCAATCATCACACTTTTTAATTCAAGTTTTTTGTCCCCATGGATTCCAGAATCCGGTCTATAATTTGAATGAAGACTTGTTCCTACATTCGTCTCCCTTTTTGGCTTGTGGTCACAACAAGGTTAAATGAGAATCTGAGATGGGAGCAAAAGAATGTTAGATTCATGGATAGACTCCATTTGAAAAAAGTGTTATATGTGATGATGTAACCATTAGTGAAAATGATCATAACAGAGGTCAGAGGAGAAGACCAGGGTGTAGAGGGCAGAGGAGGAGAATCTGGAGGGAGGAGGGAGAAGGGAGAGGAGACACAGTCTTCCACTGTTTGGCAGGTTGTCATCTTCATTATCTCAATGATCTTGTGCAATGCTGCTGCAATTTTGCAACAATATAAGATCACCCCTATACTGCAGAATTTTCTACCACACTGACAATGCTGATTGAAGAGATGTTAGCAAGAGATACTATCCAAATCGAATGTGCCTGAAGGAGAGCAGTGAGGCTTTGCCCAAATGAGTCAACGGAAACCTAATTGCAATATCTTGAAACCCAGTGCATTTTTTTCCTGGGGAAATTAAAAACACTGGGCCACCTAGAAAACAAGTAAAATCTGTTGGATGGAAACTCTGGGATGTAAAATGGAATTGTTGGCTTAAAGAGTGGTGTCCTCCTGTGTAAACAGTTTCTTTGTCCAAATAGAGCTAAACAGGGTCCATCTATGGGTGAATTATTCTCATAATGGTTAAAATTAAAATGAGAACCTAGTGTGTAGTGAGAAGCTTGTAGCCCTGTATTAGTCATGGTTCTCTAGGGAAACAGAATCAGCAGGAGATCTCTGTAAGCAGTATGAGATTTTATAAGATTCTCTCATGTGACTATGGGGATGCACAAGTCCAGGTTCTGCAGGCAGGTTGCAAACCAGAGGCTCTGATGAAAGTCCGATGAAGGTCCTTTATGAGTTCCTGGGGTTGTCTGTCCAAAGACAGCTGGGAAATTCTCTCTGAATGCTGAAATCACTTCCCCTTTTAAGGCATTCAACTGATTGGATAAAACATCACAAATTGCTGGCGGCAATCTCCCTGGTTGATAGTAGATGTAATCAGCCATCTATGCAGTAAACTCACTGATGACTAAAGCCCATAAATGTCCTTGTATTACAATTAGCCCAGTGCTTACTTGACCAAACACCTGGGCACCATCAACTGGCCAAGTTGACACATTAGCCTAACCTTCACAAGCCCTATGAAAACTTATAGGGCGGCAAAATAATTTCAATAAAACTGCTTATCTAAGGATATCTAGAGGGAAGGACAGTTTAGACCACAGACTTCCTTAAGAGGCTACCCTGGACTCAAATTATAAGGCATATATGTGTTTTCTGAGGCAAGGACCGGAAAAATGTAAGAGTTTCAACAGGCAAAGAGGGAACTGATATCTTTATAAGACATATTTTTTAAAAATTGAGTACCTCTAGGGCAGGGGCTCTTAGCCTTTCTTGTTCCATGGACCCCTTTGCCAGTCAGGTGAAAACCAAGGACCCCCTACTAGGTCCACACTATACTGTGGATTATTTAATAAATATATCACACCTGCACCAACATGTCCCCACAAGAATAATGTTTTTTTGAATTTCAATTCAAGCTCATGGACCCCTTGTTAAGAACCCCTGCTCTAGGGAGTTTTCTTGAAACTACCATTATAGCTTCCCTCTTTCCTGCCTTCCCCAAATAAACCACTTTGATAAGGTTCATCAACCAGTGAGAATTTCAGAATATTTTGTATATCTGCGAGTGAAAGGATGACACTGTTAAGCTGCATTTTATATCTATGAGCAGACTGCACTCCGTTTTCCTCCCTGGCATCTAGGATGGCAGCAGGTTTTAGGTGCCTGATTCGGTGGTTTTGTCTCTGCAGCACCTACTCCAGCACAGGCACCTCCACCAATGGGTTGAACCACAAATATCCCTGATCCCATTGGTGGCCTTTTCCTCTCAAGTTGGATGCGCATTTCTATAGAGACATAATCAAATGGATGTTTTTCATAACACTATTAGAAACAAACCTGGGCACCCTGGTTTAAATAGGCTTTGTGGATTAACTGCATTCCAAAACACCCAACTGCCATTCATTCATTCATTCATTCATAAAAGAAACGTTTACTAAAAGCTTTAATATGGGCCACATCCCTTGCTAGGCACATGGACAAAGGCAAAAAGTCCCTAGAGGGCTGTAGCTTGACAACCGAGGAGTCGAACGTGATTGATTTGGCAATTGAGAAAATGGATATTAATATGCTGGGTCAGCATTTTCTGAAAACTACTAAGAGATAACTTTCAGGAAATGGTAAATGGATAAACATTTTTACTTTAATAGCTATAAACTTCAATGTGAATTAGAAAAATAAGCATTCCAAGCCTACTAAACCTTTGATTTCATAGATATTACTGCTTTAGGATGAGTTTTTATCCATCAGTATTTCACCAGGAGATTAAAAAAAAACCCACAACACCTAGTGGTAGTTTAACAGAGAACATTCAATATAAAGAATCATTAACTGAATATTAAAGAATGAAAAAAGCAAAAAAAAAAAAAAGAACACTCAGGTAGCATGCAGGAAGCTCCTACTCTTAGGGACGAGTTGGAATTATTAAAATTGAGAATCTTGAAGGGGCCTTGGAGAGTTGGAACTCAGACCTTTGATAAGAAGATGCTGCTCAGTTAATATCGGTGTCTCTGAGCTCAGAGTGGGGGGCTCTGTGGGCCAGGGACTAGAAAGAAGTCTGAGGAGAGGGTTCTGATAAGTCAGCACTGATTTCTCTTTGGGGCTTGTATCAGTCAGCCAAAGGAGTGCTGATGCAAAGCACCAGAAATCTGTTGACTTTTATAAAGGGTATTTATTTGGGGTAAAACCTTACAGTGTCAAGGCCGTAAAGAGTCCAGCTCAAGGCTGCTTTCTCACCAAAGTCAGTGGCCACGTGTTGAAGCAAGACGGTGGCTGATCTCTGCTGGTCTCTCTTTTCCCACCAGGCTTCCTGTCCTCTCTCTCCTGGTTAGGGCTCGTCTCTCAGGGCTTCCTGTATCTCAGCTGCAGGCTGGCCACAGGGCTTCCTCTCTCCTGGCACAGGGCTCGTTTCTTTCTAGGCTTTCTTTATCAGTCTCAACTCTCTTCCTGTCTCTCTCTAAGCTGTCAGGCAAATGGCTCATCTCTCCCCGGGACCTGAGGATCAAAATTAACAACGTTCTCTCCTCTTCTGTGTGTCTTCTTGAGCACATGTCCATTTATATCAGCCCACCAAGGGGGCAGGGACTCAACCTGAGTCATGCCTTACTGATATGGTCAAATCAAAACCTTAATCTGAACAGGTAATTTAATAAAAAACATCTCAACTGAATCTAATACGATCAAAGGGTATCACACCCAGGGGAATAGATGCGTTTATAACACAATCTTTCTCATTTTGGTTTCATAAAAATAATCTCAAACTGCCACACTCCACCCTCTGAATTCCAAAAAGACATTACAATATTCAAAACACCTTAAATCCTTTCAGTAAGCAACACAAAGTCATATCGCGATCACTTATAGGATTAGAGTTTGTCTTGGGGCAAAGTCCCCTCTGGCTATAGACCTGTGAAACTTACAAGTTATTTGCTTCCAATATACAGAGGGACAGACATAGGATAAACATTTGCATTACCATAAGGAGAATTTGGTAGGGAAACATCAGTCATGGGTTCCCAACAGTTCTGAAAACCTGCAGGGTTTTTTTTCATTAGATTTCAAAGTCTGAGAATCAGTCTCAAGATGGTGGTTTCTTCTCCTTGGGGCCTCATGGGGGCCCACTCCCTCCACAGCTTGCCCAACGGCCGTTTTCTTGGCTCCACCTTCATCAAGCATCTGGGTGGTGACTCAGCTCCAGACTCACCCTCCAAGAAAAATGGGATGATGGCCACACTTCCCCCAAACTCTGGGGTAGTCTCAACCCCCTTAGTACAGTGAGGTGGCAGCAACATTCTCCCTAATCTCTGGCCTACAGGCCCAACCTCCTCAGAACAGTGAGATGGCAACTTGGCCTTCCCTAATCTATGGGGAACAGGCCCACCCCACTCAAAGCAGTGGGATGGTGACCCCACTCTCCCTAACCTATGGGGATCAGGTCCACCCCCTTCAGAGAAGTGGGGTGGTGACCTAACTCTCCCCAGCCACCAGGGAATGCACTCACACTCTCTGTAGCCTGGGGCAGCAAAACTCTCCCTGAATAACATGCTGGAACATCCATCCTCTTCAAATGCTGGAGCAAACTCACCCTCTCCGTAAACACATGGGTGAGGTCCCTCTGTGGACCCAAGGAAGTATCTTAATTCCAGACCTCAGCTTCCGTGGTTTTCCTCTTAAAGCTGTTTTACCTTCCATCTCTCCCCTCCATGTCCGTTTTAGTCCAGGCTGACAGTGGTTTTGCTCATACAGGTCTCTCAAAAAGCTTGTTGGTTTAGCATGCAGGAAGCAGTGTTCCAAGCCACCAGACAGTAAGACTTTCCACAAGTCTTTTCTGGATAACTCTACTTGGGATTCACAAAAATAATCTCAAACTGCCACAGGGCTGTTCCAGCAATGCGGTATAAAGCCTAAAATTAAAGCCCAATATTATGTGTGCCCAGACATCTGGGGAAAACTGGCAGAGCCTTGAATGGCCTAACCTCCAGTTCCCTCCCCTACTTTGCTCCCACAGATGAAGTCTCCTGGACAAACAACCCTTCTTACTGCAGGGACCAGGCCCAATGCTTGTCCATCCCCAGGGAGCAGGCTTTAGCTCCTTGCCAGTCTGTGGGAGCCAGGGCATCTCACCTTCTTGTTACTATAAAGCCTGCCTCCTACAGGCCCTGTCTGTTCATTCTGCTCCTGGGTGAACCCATGTGGCCCTCCTAACCCGGCCTGTGAGTGTACATGACTAATAATAAACTGTCCAGCGTCAGGTATCATGTGTTCAGCCATCTCATACCATTTAAGGCAGGGAACCCTCCTTCACCAATGGGTTGACTAGGAGGTGGCTAGAACACAGACAGAGAGGACCAAGTCCCTTCTTCCTCCTATATAGCCTTCTCTCTCTGGGGCCTCCATTGTCAAAGCCTAATAAGGAGCCAGCTGGCAAAGGAGACACATGGTTTGCACATCCCCGCACAGCACTGAAAGTAGAGTGCAGAAGGGTGAGTCTGAATCTGAGAATCAATAGCTTAATATCTGCTACAGTCCACCCCTTTGGTCATTCAGCATCCACATATGTTTCTAAACATAATTAAACTTCCCTCAACAAGAAAAACAACTCTTTCTACTGAACAAATTGAAAGCATCATGTGTATATAAGAAGATGTTCTTTCTCTCTCTCCAAAATGAGGAGACACAGAGTCCCAATAGCCATTGTATCAACTTCTGGGAGACAGTTGCTCTATTTATCTCTCTCTTTTTTTAAAGATTTATTTAGCACTCCGCATGGGCCAGCTCTCTGCTCAGGCCAGCTTGCTGCACGGGCCAGCTTGCTTTTCACCAGGAGGTCCTGGGAATCGAACCCTGGACCTCCCATATGGTAGACAGGAGCCCAATTACTTGAGCTACATCCGCTTCCCTCTAGTCATCTCTTGACTACATTAAGTACACCTAAATTTAGTCACAGATCCATTTGAATATTCTAAACCAGTTACCTAAGGACTAAATAGTAATGTTAACTTCCTAAAGAACTTGTATAAAATAACAAGGGGAAGGAAAGGAGAGAAGAAATTAGTATACATATGTACATACATACATATGCAAATAAACACGTATATACTTACATACCTATTTACATATACACACACACACGTGTATATCAAGCCAGGGAGAAAATATGCATACTTGTTGCAGCAATTTGTTTCTGTAACTGGTCACAAGGCTGAAGCTGATAAATTTCATTCTTCTTCTATACTTTCCATGTTTCCTCTCCCCTCAGCGAGGATCTTAGCTGCTCAGGGTTTTTATCTGATAGGGTAACCCAGAACTTCATTGCCTAACGGGACTAAATCATCCCCACCTCTTTGGGGTCGTTGTAGTATTTCATTAAGAACTTACTAGTAGACATGGAAGTACTAAAAGATGTCCCATGGATTCCAGATATTATTCTCCCTGACCCATTGTGTAAAAACAACACAAATGCCCTTTTGTCATCAGGATCCACTGCACCAGCCAGGAGAGTAAACTTTTTCTTTGCCTATTGGTTTAAAGGCATTAGGAATCCAAATGACCAGAAAGCAGTCTCAATTTCCATTTCAATGAAAACTTTGTTGTGTTCCCTAGTGGAAGCATTTCTATTTTGAAAAAACCCAGACCACCAGGCAACAGAACTCAAAATTGAGGGACAGGAAGTAAAGTCTGTGAGTAGGTTATTAGATATAACAGGGAGAGGAGCCACTCCCTCTACCACTGCTCGACTCGACTCCCACTCAAAGCAGAAATTACATCTCGTAAGACAGAGTATTGTACCCCACCTAGTGCCATCACTGAGTCTTCAGTAGACCATTTTATCATTCTATTATTCAGCTTCTTCTGGGTGATGAGGTATGTGGTAAGACCGGTGAATTCAAGAGGCATTGGTCCATTGCTCCCCTTCTTTTACTGTGAGATGGGCTCATCAATCAGAAGTAATGTCCAGAATACCAAATGGACACATTCTGTAACCTGGATGGTGGTGGTGGTAGAAGCATTGGAGAAGAACTTCTGGCTTCTACTCCAGGATGTAGAGAGCAATAAGGACCATTGTTCCCACGCTTACAATGAAAAAAGCTTGACTAACTTCAAATTCACTTTATTTCTAACTCATCAAAGAGCTGAGGTTACAGAGCAACCAAAATCTTTAAGAAGGGACAGTGCCTTCAGGGAGAGAGGAGACATGAGCCACGCTCACCTAAGAAGAGTTCAGCTACAATAGCGTCCTATTGGTGAAGGCCAAGTGTAGGCTGGCAGGACAGTGTGAGAACTTGCAGTAAAGGGGGAGTCTGCACCCTCTTAGAGGCTCTTTCTATGAACAAATCCCACTGGGCGCTCAGAGAAAAGAGCTGACAACCCAGAAAGTGCCCGTTGTGGGCAGATATGAGGGGGGAGAAGAGCAGATTGGCCAGCAAAACAAGAAACTCCACCTGGATCCTTCTCTCCGAAATCCACTTTGGAACAAAAAACTTAATCTGTGGGAAGCAAGGGCAACAGTCCCTGTTACCTGCAGAGCACTGGTGAAGCCTCCTCGCCACTGGAGGAAGGAAACAGGAGGAAAAACACTTCCTTCTGGGGGAGGCGCAGCATTAAGCCCTCGGCTACAATTGCAGCCAGGGGAGAGGGGGAAGAGATGCGAGGCACACATTCCCAAGACTCAGGAACAAACAGAAAATGGACAGAATACATTGCCAGCTGACTTACTCTTCAAGAAATGTCAAAGGAAGTTCTTCACATGGGAAGGAAGATAGTGTCGGACTGAAACTTGGATCTCTATATATAGAAATGAAGAGCACTAGAAATGGGAAAAAAGGTAAAATTTAATTCAATTTGTTCTTGATTGCTTTAAAACATAGCTGAATGTCTAAAACAAGAATATAGTGCATGTTCACAGCATATGAAAAAGTAAACTATACGACGATAGGAACGATGTTCCTCTTCTGTGCCCATTCCATGCGGTCCACGCACTCTTCTTCAGCAGACATCCTTGTCAGCAATCCTGCAGTCCTTTTCTCTAGTCTCTATAACCATTTTGCCAAATGGCTACAACTGCCCATTAGTCAATGGAGCGCTGTAATGAGGGTCATATATCCCAGTCCAGACAAAGTGGAAAACCACTGCTTGAACTGCTTGAAGTTCTTCCCATTTGGAAGATTTCCCTTCCCCCCTGTCCTTTAGGGCCATTCCTGAGATGGGCTCCCATGCTGCAGCCCTCTATTCCTGGCTGGTCAAAGAATATTGTGCAGCCCCAGGTCTGCGCTTTCTCCCAGCCTCCTGCTTATGAGGAACTCCCCATGAGGCCACAGGGCTGGATCAAAGAGAATGGGCATTGCAGGAGAAACGGGCGTTGGCAGAGTTAACTACACTGCGTATGCAACTTTTTGTGCATTTCCACCAGCTCAATCCCCTCTGGTATAACTTTCTACCTCAGGAGATTTGAGCAGCACATGCAAATAGCAAGCTAGAATAGGTGTCTGCTGAAAGGGTTTTGAATTTTTCTCTAAAACCCTTGGTGTCAGCTGTGATTGTCCTATTGGCGCTTGGCCAATATTGTGCTTGGACCGAGGGTCATTGAATCTGCTTCTCATACACAGCAACTTGGGATTGCTACAGAGCCTTCTCTTGCTGATTTTTACTCCAACTGCAATTCTTATGGGTTATTCACTGAACTGTGACATAATCACAGTAGTTTGTGATACTCAAATGTGCTTTCAAAATCCAAAAATGCCCACCAAGCAACTGTGGTAAGCATTTTAGTAGTAAGCCATTTAAAATGTAGCAACTTAGTTTTCATCTTGGAGGGGATAATTTAGAATCCTCCAGATCACTGGACCCCAGGAAAGCAGAGTGGGCCCTTGAGTTTTCATGGCTTTAACTCCCACCCTCTGGCTTGTACCTTACTAATGCATCTAAATTACTTGCTACTTCCTGTTAATAAGGTCCAATCGGCATGATGCCATCAATGTGGAGGGCGAGTGTGATGTTCTGTGGAATTACAGGATGATCAAGTTCTCTGCAGACTCTATTATGACTGACAGCAGTATTGATATGGCTGAGGCAAGACTGTGGGCAGTGTATGTTGGTCCTGCCAGAGAAAAGTGAATGGTTCCTGGTTGTCCTTGTAAAATGGCACAGAGAAAAAGCATTTGCTAGGCTAACAGCTGCATACTGCTTGCCAACGGCTGGGTTGATTTGCTCAAGTGAAAATCACATGTACAGTATCAGCTGCAACTGGGGTCCTTTAAGTACATAATCATCCAATCATTGTCCAAGATCCCCCTGCCTTCTGCATGGGACACACTGGGTGAGAATGGTTTTGATATAGGACATTCCATGGCAGGTATGACATTAGGACATCTCAAGTGAGAAAAGGCAGATGAACTGGTGAGGAACATGGGCAGATGGGGGAGTCCCAGTGAAGAGGGGAGTGTTGGGAGTGGCAGTAGAGAAAACTGGTACCACGGACTTGTGCTTCCAGCCAAGATGAAGCTATAGGGGCTGCCTTCCAACAGCTGCCTTTGGGGCACCAAAGGCACGTTGGGCTTGGATGAAGAACATCTATTGTCCTTGTGCCTCAGTTTGAAGTGGAAGAGATGAAGACTAGACTACTTCTGGAATTTTGGGCAGTAGTGTACTGAAAGCCAGCTTGTTTTATCGCGAAATTTCTTAGTGGCCAGCTTCTGCAAATTGCATGGCTCCACCTTGTCTTTCAAAATACACCATCTTTCATATGATTGCTGAAATTAAAACTGGAAGCCAACATTAGTGATCAGAAGCTGGGATCACATCAGAGCAATGCCTTAACTAAACCACTGTTCTGGAGAACAAATTGACCAGTAAATGTTTTTATTGCTTTAAAAATGAACCCATCATTAGCACCGAGTCTACTTCATATACAAATCATGCCAATCAATTTGATCTCATTACATTTGATTAACCCAGGAGGCAACGAAGTGCAGTCCCTTATATCACAGGCCCTGGTGGCAGTCTGCTTAGGTCAGGGGTGGGCAACTTTCTCCTAAAGGGCCAGATGGTAAATATTTTAGGCTTGTGGGCAACATGGTCTGTTCCAACAACTCAGCTCTGCAGTTGTAAGCAAGCAGCCACAGACAATACATAACGAATGGGTGTGACTATGTTCCAATAAAACTTTTATTTACATCCTGCAGCTAACTCTTGGGTTTGTAATTTGCCGAAACTTGGCCTAGCTTCAAATTCCATCTCTTCCACTTAAAATTTGCATGACTGTGGGCATGTTCCTAAATTCATGTGAAACACTTCGTGTCCACATAAAGTCAAGAGGTTCAGTGTTAGAATTTTTATTATTCCTTTAAAAAGCTCTATATTTTCCCAGTAGCACAAGTTTTTCTGTTTTGCCCGTAAAAATTTCACACCACCCCAAACACAATTTGGATTTCTGATGTTGTGGCCCAGTAAATAAAAATCACCAATCATTAAAACAAAATGGCCTAAAATGTTTATGCATTGTCTCAATGTTTTGATTTTCAATCTTTCTTTTCCTGCTTCCCTGGACTTCTTCACTCTATATTCCCTCATTGATTCTTCTTCCTCCTTTTGGTTTTGGTTTTTGGGTTGATTTCTGGCTGCAGGGAAGTAGTCAGTATAGAAAGAGGGCAAAACTGATGAGACAGAGAACACAGTAAAACTAGTACTGGAATATAGGCAGGGAATGAGCAGGTGGCTGCCCTCACCTTATTTAGTTGCCAGAAACAAAATTAAATGAAATCAACATTTCATAAAAGTGCTAGGTATGTATCTCCAGACAGTTACACATACACTTAAACCCACAATGATTCTGTACCTATTAGTATTAAAAACAGACAGATGGAATGGCCAATGGTAAATTCTATTGGGCTGTCCCATTAGAAATTATTTTCAACTACTTTTAAGCCATAAAAAAGGCAATTTCTATAGTTCAACCTAATAGTCACTCTAAATTAATGGCTGTTTTTTCAGTTACCATTTGGATAAAAGTTAGACTACTGAATTAGACTAAAATTATTTGAAAGTAGAAGAGAAAAAGTATGTGAAAACATGTTTATTTCAGAATATAAGGACATTTCAAAGTAAGGGCTTTAAGCAAATAACTAAAATATCATAAACTGACAACGATGTGATTGACAGCATGCAAATATTTCGGGTGGAGTAGCATGTTCACTCTGATGAATTTACATAGAATAAATTCTCATAAGACATGTGGTTTCAAAATTGTGTTTATAAATTGGTCTTAACCTGATGAATAATTAAAAGTAAAATATAAACATAAGGGCAATTTAAACTGATAATCTGTCTGAGTTAATTCAAGTCAGTGACTAGAAAGCTGTATTTCCACAAGCTGAGGTAAAAACTCTTTAGGAGACATCCATGTACAAATGTACATTTAAAGATCAAGGGCTAAAACCCCACTCCCGAGGAACACTATTAAGTAAAGGATGTATAACATCCATCACACATCTGTTTCAAAAACAGCATGTTTCCAAAATTATACATTTCTTTACAAATAAACACTATAGTATAAATAACTTTAGAGACATAATTGGAATGAGTTCCAAAATATGATAACGTTCATGAGGCATCCAGAACCAAATCTTAAGGCATTCAATCTTGAGGCTTTAAGAAGATCTTCTTTGTTTTAACTGGTTTTATGCTTCCATTTTCATCTTCTTCATAATTGGCACGGTCTCTTTTCTTGGCAAACTTTTTTCCAATAGTTCCCACCAAGGTCTCATATCTGTTAAGATGATATGTCGCACAAATTTAATAGCAAATTTTAAAAAGCAGGCGAGTTTTGTCAAGAAGATCAAACCAAATGTATAACAAAGGATAAGAAAAAAAAAACCTGTGATCACAAGAAACCTTCTAATTTTATGAACTTCTCTAAGAAGTCTTCACCTTTTGTTGTTTTTGCAATATCTTAAATTGAGACAAGCATTTTAAAAATATGTATGGAAGCAGCACTGGAAATAAGCCCTCAACTGCCAGCTTGAATTCATCCCAAGCAATGAAGGAGGAAGCAAGTTACAGCCTTTCTGCTGTGACCCTCCCCTTCAAAGAGCTCCACAGAGTAAAAGGAATGCACACGTGAGCAACAAGTGCTGAGCCCCATTTACAAAAATCCATTCCAAGGTAACAGTTACCTTCTAGCCATTTCTTCATCCGACACATCAAGCTCCACTGTTTCATCTTCACTGTCTTCTCTTTTGTTCTTAGCATTCATCTGAAGCATTAATTTCTAAAAAATACACCAATGTCAATGAAGGAACTGCTGACAAACTTATGTGAAAGTAAAGAAAGTGAGGGAAGCGGGTGTGGCTCAGTGGATAGAGCCCCCGTTTACCATATGGGAGGCCCGGGTTCGTGTCCCGAGGCCTCCTTGTGAGGGCACGCCGGCCTGAGCGGTGCGGTGGGCTGATGCAGCAACCTCACGGCAGGAAGCGGGTGTGGAGCAATGGCCAGAGCACCCGTTTACCATATGAGAGGCCCCGGGTTCGCTTCCCAGCGCCTCCTTGTGAGGGCAGGCCAGCTCGCGCGGCGCCGTGGGCTGATGTGGCAAGACCTCACAGCAAGGGGGAGATAAGCAGACACAGAGAAGACACGCAGCAAATGGACACAGCAGCACAAGCAGCAAGGGGGGATAAATAAATAAAATAAATAAATCTTAAAAATAAATAAATAAATAAACTTTGGCAATTAGCTTAGTTAACTGTGGTTCTGACTAATATAGACATCCTTGGAGAAAGTGGTTCTCAAATCTCGGGGTCAGGGGTGCCCAGGAAACATTTGGCAGTATCTAGAGACATTTTTGGTCGTCCAAGTGGGAGGATGGAGCAATGCTTCTGAAACCTAGTGGTAGAGGGCGGAGGCCAGAGCTGGTGCTAAACATCCTATAATGCCTGGGACAGCCCCCACACCAATAATTTCCTGGCCCTGAATGTTAATTGTGCCAAGGTTGACAAGTCTCTCCTTCAAATGATAAAACTAAAGATTCATATTATGCACCACCACAAACGTCCATTTGGTTGGTCAGGTACCTGAGAGGTTGGCTTTTAACATATGAGTCAGAGTTCTTTCCAAATGATCCATTTAAAAATCTATTTACAAACTTGGATTAAAATCTGTCCATTAAAAGTCAAATGGGGGAAGTGGATGTGGCTCAAGCAATTGAACTCCCGCCTACCACACGGGAGGTCCCAGGTTTGGTTCCCAGTGTCTCCTGGAGAAGATGAGGAAGACAGAGAGTTGGCGTAACAGGCAGGTGCGGCAAGCCGACGCAACAAGATAACGCAACAAGGAGACACAAAGAGGAAAGACAGTGAGAGACACAAAAAAGCAGGGAGCTAAGGTGGCTCAAGTGATTGAACACCTCTCCCCCACAAGGGAGGTCCCACGTTTGGTTCTTGGTGCCTCCTAAAAATATGAGCAGACAGCAAATGGACTGAGAGCAGACAGCGAGCAAAAATGGGGGTGGGTGGGTAGGAATAAATAAATCTTAAAAAAGTCAAATGATATGAATTTTAGTAGTATTTTCCCATTAGAAAAGATACATTTATAGATGTCAGAAAATAATTTTTTGTAATAGCATCACATGAATAAAATCCTGACATTCCTGTAAAAGACCCAAGTTGAAATTCTAATACTTAAGTGGCACTGTCAGGTGCTGAACCTTGCTATATTAAATCATCTACTCAATTCTACCATAAAACTAGACTGCAATGCCTGCAAGTTCTTTAAATAGCTATGGTGATTGAAATATCACTTATTTTCTATAATGAGGAGAAACAGTACCTGGTGGGGAAAGAACCTAAACCCAATTATTAGCAGAACGAATTCAACTGGAAAATATTGAAATTTGAAGCAATTATATTTAATACCTCAACTTCAGGATTAAATCCTCTGAATGACATTCTTCCATAGAGAAGGTCTTCGCATAGCGTAAAACTCTGCTCTTCTATTATGAAACTCCTAAATGGAAAAATAAACTTATATTAATAGCACGTCTACTTACAACAAAGCACAGCATATAAAAGTCAAGGCTTCAAATGAAAAATCTATCTCATGGTTCTTAGTACAATCAAATGAAAATACAGTAAGATTTCTAACTCAGACATAAATCTGATTAATTTGGCCAGTCAAAGGCATTAGAAGACAAAAGCTACTGGCTGGAAGCACATCTTCTAACACTACATTTCATTTGTTGTGGGAAACTAGAATCCTGGCACCTGAAGAGAGCTTATCAGTTGGAGTTCTTAGCAGTAAACAACAAAGACTAACTCTGGATGGTTTAAGCAGAGAAAGAATTTATTGAAGGGACAGTGGCATGGTGCCTCACAGAATCATTGGGAAAGCTGGATGTCCAGAGCTGGAAATGGGCAGAAATAAGGGCGGCCAGGTGGTCAAACCAGAATCAAACTCATGCTACAGAACTACCCCAATAACAACAATCCTGCTGAGAGGGCTGGAGACAAGAGGTGCAGTGAGCCTGGTGCACCTGAGACAGGAGGCAGGGGTGACTGTTTCAGCCTCGGAAAGGGATTCTCTGCAGTGCAAGACCCAACATCCAACCTAGCCACGAGTCTTAAATGCAGCTAGGAAAGCAAATATCTGGCCTTTACAGCAGGGTTCTTAACCTTTTTTGTTCCACAGACCCCTCTGCCAGTCAGGTGAAAACCATTGCCTCCATACTAAGTCCACACTACACCGTCTATTATTTAATAAATATATCACACCCGCACCAACACGTCCCCACAAGAATAATGTTTTTTTTGAATTTCAATTCAAGCTCACGGACCCCTTGTTAAGAACCTCTGCTTTACAGCTTCTTTGGTGGTGGGGGGGTAGCATTGGTTCTCATCAAGATGAATTCATTCATTCATTCATTCATTCATGCATTCATTCATTTATTCAGCAAACACTAAACCGAGCTGGGTGCCAGGCACTGTTCTAGAAACTAGGAAACAGCCATGAATAAAATGGCCTCTGCTCTCATGAAGGTGATATTCTGGAGAGTGATGCCAGATAGAAAACAAGTAAAGGATTCACATTATACAATGTATAAAAATAAAGCAAGTTATTCCACTCTTGGGCATAAGGGAGCAACTGGTAACAGACTACTTTCAGACAACGGGCAAACCAAAGCAGGACTGTGATACCGAGGAGAAGGAAACTACAGGAAGTGAACCCTGTGAACAGCCCAACCTCCTGCCCGGAGGTGAATTCCAGATCCTTAAAAGAGTCCGGCCTCACTGAACTGAAGGGACAACTGAAGTTTGGGGCCAGAGAAGTGGTTGGAACATTTGGGCAGAGAAAGGGAGACATATAAAAGAATTTGGGAGTCTACGTATCGGGTCCCCATGACTCTTTTTTTTTTT
>JAQZBX010003413.1:0-56520 GCA_029593785.1 Cabassous unicinctus
GACTGTGTTAAGCACCACAGGCAGGCTTAAAACTCACGAATCTCTATGGTTCAGTCCACACCATCGATCTGTCCAGATAGATGTCCCAAGCTTCTTACTCCACACACCCACAGCGCAGACACCCGTGCCGCCCCCTGTCCACTCTCTGCCGTGATCTGGGAGCTGCTTGCAGTCGCCCTCCTAAGCCGACGCCATCTTTCTAGATTTCTTATATAACATTAAAACATGCCTGTATGTATTTTCTAAGATATTTTAAGTGAGAGAGCTAAAAATTGTATTCATTGAACCATTGTTAATGTGTAGTGCATTATTTCAGTAACATATACTTTATTATTAATAAAATCCTCTTATTGTTGTTTTGAACCAGAAGATAATTGGAACATTTGCCCCTTGCAGCATCTCCTATGGGTTATAACAGCAAAGTGGATATAAACAATCTATAAATAGCAAAGTGGACATATTCATAGTATAAACTACATTTGACTTTGCTGTTACACAAGTAAGCAGTTTATTCAGATAATTTGCAGACTATTTTAGGATATATAACATAAAATATTAAGTTCAAACATGCTATGAAATCCCTGGTACTAAACCCTTGAGCTCTTAACTATTCACGGACAATTTAAAACAGCCCTTCAAAACCTGAATTATGTAGAGCTCTACAGAAGAATTGGAATTCCACACTTATTGGAAAACGACATAGAAAAATAAAATGTAATGTTAACGTTTGTAGAAATCATTAAGTGTCCTTCAAATTAGGTGGTTTCTTTCATTTTCCATTAGTCCTTAGCATATCTGTCATAGTCCCTTTAAATTTGTTATCTAATAATTCCAACATCTCTGTTATATCTGCATCTGGTTCAGACACTTATCTTGATCTTTAGACTGTGTTTTGCCATTTAGTTTGCTTTGTGATTTATTGTTGAAAGCCAGGCATGCTGTATCAGATAGAAGAAACTGAAGTAAATCAAATTTAGTGTGAAATCTTAGGCTTATCTGGTTCAGAGTTTGGCTGAGTTTACTGTTTTCTGTAGCTGTGAGTTTCATTGGACAAAGCTTCTTTTGGTGTCCTTGATTTTGTCCTGACAGTTTTATTTTGGGTTTCCTTAAAGACTCCTTCTTAAATTGGGTCTAAGTCTTGCAATTCTTTTTGATGTAACACACTGCTTATTCCATGTGCTAAAGAAAGGATGAGTTATCAGTCATGAAAACAACATTTATCTCATTGGAAATCTCCTATAAAGGACAACCAGTCTTCAGCTTGGAGTGACTGAAGATAGCTCATGTGATAATATTGTTGTGTATGTATTTACAAGTATACATATTATCCATTTGCTTTCAGGTTTTATTTTTTTCTTTTGTCTATTTTATAAGGATATGACTGTTGCACACATCACTTTACAATATAATAGTATATATTATTGAATGTTATGAAAAAGGAAAAACATAAACATTATAATACGTCATTGTAAGCATATATTGTGGTTATACCTCTCTTTTCACTCACTCTTTATTTAGCTTATATAAGATTTTTCATTCCCATCACAGAAACTGATTAAGGTTGGTTGCCCTGAAAATTTTTCTTCATCATGATTAAGAATTATTAAGCTGATTATCTTTTATTAATTTCTATTTTTACTGAAGGTTTTCATTCATTTATTCTAAATATCATGCTTGGTTTTTAATAATTTTGAGAAATATCATGAATTTCTATCCTTATTTTTATTCATCCAGATTATAACTTGTAAGTACTAATTTTATTTTGCAGTTGCCCTGAATATTTAATTTTATATAAAAATTTAAGTATCTTGCACACTTAACATTTTTAATTTTCCTTTTTAAATTATTAATGTTTTCCAGCTATTAATGGAAAATGAATAAGAGCAAATTCATTGTGCACTTTACTTGCTGATTGATCATAAGGAGCAGTAATATATTTTATTTGCATAAAATGATGCTTAAAGGCCCATATTAACTATTCTCAGTGTGCACTGCATATTTGGCACTGGAACATCCTATTCTTTTCTTTTCTTTTTTTTAAGTTACCAGGACCAGGAATCGAACCTGGGACCTCATATGTGGGAAGCAGGAGCTCAAACACTTGAGCCACATCCACTACCCTCTTTTCTTTTTTTAACCTACCTTTCTGGACCTTTCCTAAAGCAACCCTGTAATACTGAATATTCTAAAATGAACCATGCGTTCCTTGCCTCTTCTTCATTATTTCCTCTGCCTGACTTACCCAATGCTTTTATTCTCTACCTTACCATGTGATCAACTCCTTGGTTTGGAATTTGCCAGCTACCATATCCATTTCAATATTCTGATAAAAACACTCAATTTAAATATATTATATATATCAGTCTTCACAGTAATGTTACCTATTTTTGTTCATTCTTTTAAATCTTGGGTACCCTGGCAATGTTTCTATTAATCATTTGTTTTCCTTGAATTTATTATCTATTTAGGTACCTCTAAGATAACTTATATCAATATAAAAATATTTTTTCTTAATTAATTTTATGTCAAGAAGTATTTAAGGCATTTTTGAAAAACTGAAGTGAATTATTCAATGGAATGAAATTGACTCTTGGTACCATGTGAATTCAAACTGATTCTTGAATCCACACATTAAGTTTGGAGGTTAATTCAAAAGTGAAATTAAGTATTTTGTGGATATTTGGAGAACACAGACAAGAGAGAGTTAGGTAGGATAATTTCCCTTCAAAATATAGAGAGGGGGAGGGAGGACAGTAGAGTAAATATGTATAAATAGCTAAAGAAAACAAATAAAAAAGAGAGCACAAGAAAGAAAATATATTTAAAAAGGAAATTAAAAATAATAATATAATGAAATTTCATGTATTAGAAAAATTATTAATTTTATATTTATTATGCAGAAGAAATTCTTTTCAAAAAGGAAAGGATTATCAGTGTGAACTAAAATACTAAATCCAAGATACTGCATTTTTACAAAACTTTTAACAAAATAAAGTGTTGAAAAAGATTAATATAAAAGGCCATAAATCTGAAGAATTTTTTTTTCACAATTCCATTTCCCTGAGCCTCATTTCCTTCAAGTATTTGTAGTCAACTCTTTCAGGCTGTTCAAATGTGACCTTGTCTGTAAAGACTACCCTGAAAACCCTTCTTTTAAGAGTGAGCTCAAATGCTCCATAGAGTCCCTCAATTTAATTTTGCTCCACAGCACCTATCACCATCAACATACATGAACTTGGCTGATTTATACCTCCCACCCTACACAACAGAATTACATTCTTTTTAGATAGGCCTCCTGCTATTTCTAAGACTTTATGCCCCCCTCCCTCCACCCTCTCAGGGCCTTTGCACTGGTATTTCCCCTGTTATAATACTCTATACCCATGTACCTATGTGACTAACTCTTCTTTCCTTCAAGTCTTTGATCAAATGACAATTTTTTCTTTCCATTAACATTGTTTTTTCTTTATTTAATATAATAAACTTTATTTTTAAAGAATTTATAGATTACAGAAAAGTTATATCAAAAGTATAAGAAATCCCCATCTACCACACCCCACACACACATTTTTCCCTATTAATAACATTTTACTAGGGTGTGGTACATTTGTTACTATTGTGTGGTATGTTTGTTACAATTGCTGAATAAATATTGAAGCATTGCTACTAACCCAGGTCTATAGTTTACATCATGGTTTACACATAATTCCAATGCTCTGAAAATGCCCTCTGTTCCACCTATTATTTACTCCCCTTCCCCTCAGAACCTCTGGTGACCACAATCTTTACATCAATGCTACATATTCTTTCATTACTATGATATTATTACGTTTACTTTGTCTGTGGTTGCATTCCCCGCCCCCAACTTATGTTTGTTCATTCCTCAGTTTTGAGGATTTGGGGATGGTGATGCCCACTCTGCCTCAGATTGAAAAGGGGCTCAGATATTATGGGAGAGATGGAAGGAACGGTTTTGCTTACAGTTGTAGATACTCTCTGTTTTGGGGGATGGGGGTTGTCCATGATCATAATTTGTTAGGTTTCCTGGGTGAGTCCAATGAACTGTAAAGTAGGTATTGGCCACAACTCTTCTGAGATTCAGGGCTCAACCAGCATATGAAGAGACATAAGATTTAAGTCTCTGAGACAAATATTTAATGTTCAAGGGTTAAATATAGGCTTGAATAAAATGAGTAGAAGAATCATTTGTAAGGAAATTATAAATGAGTTTAACTCTTACAGTGGGGAAATAAGTTGTCATACATTCCAAGGAAAGGCCCACAACAGGGTGCTGATTTCACGGGGTTGTGTGCCTTGCTTATAGTGTCTGGATGATTCTATATTCCTCAGAACACCTCATTTTGAGGCTTCAAATGTTAAATGTTCCATTGTCAAAAATGTGCTATTCCATCCCTGGTGGTTAATTTTCTGGCCTGTAAGCCACAGATAAACTATTTCTATAGAAATACCATTGCTTTTAACCAGTCATCAATTAAAGCATCACAGAGGAATACCAAAAAAGGGTATGCAACATTAGGTGGCTTCTAAGAGATAAGGAAATTTCTAGCTCGAGCTTAACATGGATACATTAGTTCTTGGAACATGCCAAGAAATCTTCCTTGGAAATTAGTCCCAGGTATGATGGGATGGTACATTATCAACAATCCTCACAGTAAGAGCTGCTGTGGCCTTATCAGGGTGAACAGAAAGGGATTCTCTTGCTCACTATATAATCACAGTAGCCCCCTGGTATACTTGCAAGGTGAAATTTCCATTTGAACAGGACCAGAACAAAAATTTTAATTTGATCTATTTTACCTGAAAACAAAACAAAAAGGCACACACACACACACAGAGCATAAGATACTTCAGGGAAACAAATATTATATCACAGAAAATTCAGGCTTCTTAAATGGTTTATATATATTATTTGTGATAAAATTTTGAGCTTGACGAATTTGTCGAGAAATAATGGTGATAGAAGAAGTGTTATTCTCAAAGTTAGAGTGTTTTAGTTTCTCTCAAAATCTGGGGATATTTTTAGAAGAACAGTCATATATATACACATAATATTTGGTCCTTAGCTGATCATGCATGGTTGTAGAAATGCAAATATAATTTTGATGATCAACAATTTACATAAAATGAAAGTATAATTTTAGAATGTGATTTATGTAATCACTTGTAAGCATATCTTCTAAATATAAATGGTAATATATGATCTTAATACACCCTGTGGTTTTAAGGTATTAATTTCTGCTCTGGCACTTTTATTTTATAATAATTGCATACAAAACACAGTAAATGATGGACTAAAATGTATAATTTCTTATATTTCTAGCAATTATTTTCTGTTTTACTGAAATTATTTTTATGTAGGATACAGTGCTATGAGCATGATATCTGGATTCAACCAAATATGGTAGCATGATAGAGCCAACACTTAATGACGAGAATCTGTTAAAAGTTACTTAATTTTCTATGCCTTTTACTTCATCTAAAAAACATTTAAAATTATAATAAGAATAATGGTTATAATGTTTCATCTGGATAAGTGCTTTAATAAAGAGAAGCATTAATAATAGTTTCAAAGATCAAGTGGAAGCCTCACATAGCTCCAAACAACTGGCCTTCCCATTGGCCCCATGAGAACTAAAAGTTGGGACAACCAATCAGAACAGCAAAGACCAGGGGCCCCTCCCCTATATTAGGAACAGGGAATAGAAAGGTCTTAAAAAGGCTAACCTGGGGCTCTATGGTGCTTTCTCACCTTGCAACATACTCACAACCATGGCTGGAGTTGCATACTGATTTTCTTTGCTTGTTTCTTAATAAATTATTTACTCCCTTGACTACCCTGAAATAATAATAATAGTGTCAAGTAAATTATAATCAAGCAATATATATGATTTTTCTATTATATAATATAAAAATGATGATTTATATCTAATATTTATTTGGCAGTCAAAGTTTTATTTTCAGTCATATCTTGCAATCTACTTTTTATTATAAATTTATAGAATGAATAAATGAATTTTTTTAGGTTCAGAATACAAGATCTTTCAGATAAACAAAACAATCTGGAAGTCATTCATGATAAGTATGACCTTTGTTTTCTCAACAGTTTGCAACAGTTGAATGCAATGGGAAGTAGGAATAACACAAATGTGCCTAACTTCATCCTTATGGGTTTGACAGTCTCTGGAGGGATCTGGCAGGTCCTTTTTATGTTATTTCTCTTCACATACCTGATTACTCTCTTCGGAATGGAGGGATGATACCGGTAATTCTCCTGGATCTCCAGCTTCACACCTTTATGTAATTTTTCTCAGTCACCTGTCATTTCTTGACTTCAGTTACTCAATGTTCATCACATCTAAAACCTTAAAGAACTGATGGACTTCCACTAAGTATATTTCATTCACTGCTGCTTCACACAGATGTATATTTTTGTCTTCATGGGTGCCACTGAATATTCCCTTTTGTCTTCAATAGCCTGTTACTACTATGTAGCTATCTGCAATCCTTTATACTACCAAGTTGTTTTGTCCAAGACACTCTGCCATACTTTCATCCCTGGGTCTTCCTTCGTTGGCTTTATTGACTTCTTGGTCAATATTCTTTTCATAAACATTGGAGTTGCAGAAAAGCAGAAAAGCAAATCCAATGTAATCTATTACTTTTTCTGTGACACATCACCAATTTTAGCCCTGTCCTACACTGACACTCATGACACTGAAATCATCATAATATTCCCATTGCCTTAAATGTAATACTGCCTCATTACAAACAGAGTTTCCTACGTATCTCTTCTGTCCACTACTCTGCAAATTAATTGCACTTCAGGAATGTGAAAAGAGTTTTCTACTTGCACATCCCACTTCAGTCCTCGTGTTTTATTTTTTGGTGATTCCCATGATGAACACATTCATTTCTAGTCTAAGAAAAAAATAAATGAAAAATATTTTCTTTAGAGTCATACAGAAGAGAGAGAACACCAAGTATTTGAAATGATAGTGATCCTGAATATGTGACATCATTTTTCCTTTCTTTCCTGTTTTTGTATTTACTTGGTCTCTTTATAAACACAATAGCATCCTTTAATTAGTTTGTATTTCTGATAGTCCATCTTGCACTTGATCACACATGCCCTGGAATATTCCCATGCATATCTTTTTAAAAATCTACATATAATTGGAAGCCATGAAATATGTGTTAAACCTGTGGTTTAAATTCATTTTTCTAAATAAATTAGTGTCTAAATACCTCTATGTATAATTTTAAATCAATAGAATTTTTATAAAGATTAAAACTGATGTTGAATAAAAAAAATTAATCCAGTTCTAAAAAATGCTTATATTCATGCCAACTTTTGAATACCCAATGCCTTTTCTCAAGATAATATCTGCTGGTGTTTTATGAATACTTCAATTTATCATATTCATAAACACACAAACAACTACAATAGAAAACCATATTTCAATATCTTGTCTTAGAGCAAAGTAAAATTTAGTGAGAGAATTAAATTATAGAAAAAAGCATATGTGAATATTGAAGATAACTTGGAAAACATTTTAAAAGATTCATAAAAATAGAAAGATCTTAACCATTTCAGATAGTTTTATTTATGGTTTTCTTGACAAAATTCAGTACATGTATGTCTATATTGCATGTTTATACAAAATGATTGTTATTTTCAATTTCCCTTTTCCAGCTTTAAGTTTCCACTGATCCTTATAATATTTGATAAATCCTTTGTCATATAATTTGTGAGATGAATGGTTTCTTAAAAAATAAGCAACATCAAGACTCTCTTTTTGCAATGCTTTAAGACCTGAAGTTTCATAAACTCCTGAGACTGCAGAGCTGCAGGCAGTAAAATCTCTATTCTTTCTACCTGCTAATCATTTGAAAACCCTATTATTCTGTGATATGTCAACAAGCTTCAGTAGTTAGTAATTCTTTGAGTAATCTCAGTATGATTTTTAAAAATTTAACTTTTTCCTAATTCCTATAAGTTTGTTATAGTCTTTATAAAGAAATAAATTCATGATTTAAACTCTTTACACATTGAAAAAATTAATAGAGAAAATTTGTAAAGTTAAAAATACATAATGAATCCAAATTTTGTTGCATTCCATAAAATTTAGTTAGATAGTTTGATAATATCTCCATTAAAAATTCTTGTATATAAACTGAAACTGCAATTTTACATTTTCTGCTATTCGAGTTATATTTAAGAAAGTTTGTTTTATTCTTCTTCCAAGTAATCAATTATTGTATTTAAAATTTTACAATCGTTATTAGCTATATAAAATTTACTTTGAAGTAATGTGTATTCTTTTAACTTTTTTTTTTAAAAGATACTTAGATTACATAAATGTTACACAAAAAATATAGGGATTTCCATATGTGTCTCTTCTCACACCTCCCACAACCTTCCACATAAACATCCTTCATTAGTGTGGCACATTCATTGCAGCTGATAAACACATCCTTGGGCTTTGCTATTAAACATGGACCATAGTTTACATTGCAGACCACACTCTCTCCCACACAGTTCTGTATGTTATGTGATGATATAAAATGGCCTATATCTGTCAATGCAATGTCACTCAGGACAATTCCAAAGTCCCAAAAAGCCCCCAAGTTACAGCTGTTTTTCCCTCTCCCTGCCCCTAGAGCTTCCAGTGCCCACTGGCTCCACATCAATGTTGTAATTTATTCCATTGCTAGAATCACAATATGTCTATAGTAGAATACCAGTAAGTCCACTGTAGTCCATAGCTCTTCCCACAATCTTGAGTATTCTGGGATGGTGATATCCACTCCACTTCCAATTGAGAGGGGCCTTATATCCCTTGGGGTATATGGATGGGACTCTCCTGTCTGCAACTGCAGATTATTTCCATTCCCTGGGAAGGCCGTTGTCCATCATAATCTCCCCACCACTTGTGCTGGGTGAGTCCAATGAACTGGAGAGTAGGTTTTGCAACTCTGCTGAGGTTCCAGGTCTAGCTGGCACTTGGACAGCCCAAATTCTCTGGATGTATACCTACAAACTCCAGTACCAAGTATAGGTTTAAATAGAAGGGACAGATGAGCCAAGTGCAGGGAAGACTTAATTGAGTCCAACTCATAATGGAACACAAACTCCAAAGTAGGGCCTACTGACAAAGTACCAAACTCTGGAGCTATCCACCCTGACCATAGGATCTGGGGGTCTCCAGAGCCATCAGGAGCTCCACTATTTGGGTTGGTATCCTCTTTGGAAGTCTATGAGATCCTGCTGAGATGTGCATAAGCTTATCTCTGGGATGACCTCCTGACTCATTTTGAAGTTACTTAAACGTATAAACTCATTTGTCTTTACCTTTTCTCCCTTTTATTCGAGGTCTTTTTCCAGTGGCATTGCTATTTGGTGGTTGTTAGTATTCCCTTGGTTACAGGGAGGCTTATCCCCGGGAGTCATGTCCTATGCATGCTGCTGGGAAGGTAATCCATTCATATGCTGAGTTTGGCTTGGAGAAGCCACATTTGAGCAACAAGGAGGCTCTCAGGAGGCAACCCTTAGGCACCTCATAAAAATAGTCTAAGTTTCAATTTCAAGAGCAAAGACTTATAAGCCTAGACATCAATTTCAAGGGCCCATCAGTGGATCATCCTCCTTCACCAGTCACTTTCCCTGCACTTGGGGGACTGTTGCTACTCCCTTAGAAAATGTAGCAAAGCTCTCCTGAATGGGAATTCAGTATTCTCTCCTTTAATGTGTGACAATGCCCTGTGAACATTTGAACATTTTTATATACCTTATATGTATACTCAGGTGAACTTCCTCCCATGCATCACCTTGTCTCTAAAACCCCACACCAATGATCCTCCCCCCCACCCCAGTTCTAACCCTTCTTTGATCCAAAGCCTCTTCCAAGATGAAGCCATTACAATAGCTGAATACAATTAATTGGAAAATGAAATAATAATGATAAGCTTAAATATAACAGATAAAATACATAAAATGTAAAAAAATTAAAAATAAAATAAAATAAAAAGATTGGGATATTTTAAAAATTAAAAATACTTCAAAAAATTTATTTTGACATTTTGCCTTTCATCACTGCAATATCTGTTGTCCTATCTGTACCGTGGCATCTTCTCCCATTCATTGCCCAGTGTCTCACTATTATTCATTTTGTTTTCAAAGAAGTTTTAGGTTACAGCAAGGTCACACACAGAATACAGGAAACTCTCATATACCCAACATCCTCCCCCTTGAGAGTAATAACATTGAATGTTAATGGATTAAACTCACCAGTCAAGAGACACAGACTGGCAGAATAGATAAGGAAATATGACCCATCTATATGCTGTCTACAAGAATCCACCTTAGACCCAGGGATTCAATGAGGCTGAATGTGAATGGCTGAAAAACAATCTTACAATCAAACAATAAACAAAAAAGGGTGGGAGTAGCTATAGTAATATTGGACAAAATAGACTTCAAATTTAAACCTATTGTAAGAGACAAAGAAGGACACTATATATTATTAAAAGGGGTAATCTTTCAAGAAGAAAGAACAATCATAACAATTTATGCACCTAACCAGGGCACGTCAAAATACATGAGGCAAACACTGGAAAAACTAAGTGTAGAAATTGATACCTCTAGAATTATAGTGGGGGACTTTAATATACCATTATCAGTATTAGACAGAATACCTTGCCAATGAATCAATAAAGAAACAAAGACGTTAAATAATTCATTAGAGGATCTGGACCTAATATATATATATATATATATATTGCACCATTCTGCAGATGAGGAAAATAAGGCACAGATCGGTGAGGGGAATTGCATGTGCCCTCTCAGCTGGTTTGCATAAGACCTCGCAATTGGCATTTGTTGTCATTATAATCCCTCCTAAAATCATTAAAAAACGTTCTTATTTATAGAAGAACTTCTTAATGGCTGCTTAGAGGATTTAAAAAGGAAATTGGTAATACTCTTTTCTGATATCCTTGATAAAACAGGTGACTTGGCTTCTCTCTCCTCATTCCTTTTCTATCCTTCTCTTATCCTTGGATTTCTTATTTTAGGTAATTTATTTTACCAGTTCACAAAATTATTTTATTTGAAAGGCACTGGCTTAAATAAAAATATAAGAAAACAATCTAAAATATTTTATATGTTACTCAGTATTATTTGAAAGAAGATATTTTGCATAACAGTCTTTTCATGACCCACAACTTCTTGTTTCATAATGTCTTGAATAAGATTCTGTAATTTCTCTGGAACCAATTTGATTCCTTTATTGCAACTTCCCTCTGAATAGTATAGAAAATGTTGGTTTTATTTATCAGCGTATATCCAGCTACCTGTATGTACTAAATTATCTAAAATATATATTTGAAATGAAGAAAAAATAAAAGCAAAGTAAAAGAGAATGAATCAATAGATGAATGATAGGCAAATTCTACTTGTTAGTATAAGTATATCTGTCTCTAGGTTTCCTCATTACTCCATATCTTTCTGTGTTGCTGCTTTTAATCTGCTAAGGACTGGATAAAATTAGCAAACGTACTAACACTGTGCAAATACTAAGAGGAAAAAGGCATTGGGTGGGGCCTAAGGGCTCTCAGTAAATAGGCCTTGTAACTTTAACTTGTCTGGATCCTTTTTATTGACAATAGTTTCCCGAAATATATATTACTACAGAAATGTATTTTTATAAATATAGCAAAACTGTATATTTCATGGGTATTAATAATAGCTACTATTATATGGATTGCTTCCTAGTGGTATAAAGATTGTCTTAAAGGCATTGTAGACATTATTTCATTTAATTCTCAACAAAAATCCCACGCAAAATTGATTCATCTTACACATAATCAAAGTGCCCAAGATCCCTCAGTGTGGATGTGGTGAAGCTAGAATTTGCAATTCATGTGCTCCATGACAGTTTTACTGTTATTGTGCACGGTGGTTGTTCTTTAGAATGAAGCATAAGAAGGTTGCATCATGATGACACAAAAAAGCCCAAGCTGCCTTTCCTCATAGGCTAGAGCAGTAGTAAATAAACCAACGCCCTCCAGTGCTTTCTTGGGCTTTGAATCAAGCTGTTCATTGTTAGTAGTAGAACCAAACATGAATCAGATGTTTTGGAAACAGATGGCATGTGAGTTAGGCTTCCAAGTATAAATAGGGTTTGAAAAGAATATGAAGAGATCAAAAGGATTTCATTTGAGAAAAGACAAGAATATCCGATTTACTCTACTGACTGTTTGAATTTGATATCTTTATCTCCGCTGGAGAATATTTCCCCCCAAAGCAAAAGAAAACATTTCCATTTGTAGTAAATCTGAGATACTCATAATATAAACCTAGATCAAGATTTATCCTCCTTTCTTATTTTGTGTTTCCATCTCTGTGACATATAAGGCATTTGATTTTGTCTTCAGGTGAAAGGATAGCACTTTGAGGGGAATGTGGCCTGAAAATTTGATTTTTGCCTCATACACTGATAGGATTCTTCAGAATTCCTAAACCCATCCTTCCAGATGCTTCTGGGCTCATGATAAAATTTATAAATCAATATAACTCAGATACTGAAATATAAGACTTGATCTGGAAAAATTTCATGTGAAGAAATCTTCCACCTATTGATATTGGCAATAGTCTGGGAACATTTTCAAAAATACATAATAAGAGCAAAAGGCATAGAGAAAAAAGGAAAAAAACAAACAAACAAATGATTAGATTTGAGATGGCCAAATGCATTGACATATTTGCACTCCCCAAGGATTTGGGGAGAAATAACAAACTAAGCTGCAAGGCAACAAAAGCTTTAATCAGAATTGCAATTCTGTGAGCACAGATTCCAGTAGTAACCCAAATTTTGTCTGTCTTGGTGCTTCCATGCAAGGGTTTCTAAAGAAAAAGAAAAAGACTGCATACATTGTTTGTGATTGGTGGATATTTGGAGTGTTTTAAATGTTCTTCAGTTTACATAGTTTACTGATTTATTTATCTTGCTGTTTGTTTTTCATATCCAGATGTCCTTATGGTTTTGAGGAGCATTGTTGCTTGAGGCTTTACATACTTTAGCAAATTGTGATACTTGCCTGAGATTTGCAAATGTAACCTCCGGAATGACCTCTGGACTCTATTTAAAATCTCTTAATCATATTAAATATATTTGTTTTATTTTATTTTCTTACATTTCCCTTTTTGATCAAGTCTTTCTCTCAAAGCATCACTGATCAACAGTTGATATTAATCCCTTGGCAACAGTGAGGACCATCCCTGGGGATCATATCTTAAGTAGGGGAAAAGGTATGGAGTTTATTTGTAGAGTTTGGTTTAGAGAGTGGCCACATTTGAGCAACAAGGAGGTTTTCAGGGGGTGGTTGTTAGGAATTAATTTTAATTAGGCTTAGTTTCACCATTACAGAAATAAGTTTCATAAGTGCAAGCTTCAATATCAAGGCAAAGTTTAGTGCATTAAAATGCCTCAGCAGCTGGTTGTGGCTGTTAATCTGGTAGGGCCCTTTCCAATGAGGTTGGAGTGTATCTTTATGGAGACGTCTTTACCAATATACAAAGCCACCAGACTGAAGAGTGTGGCTTTGAATATTATTGTTTCCCTGGAGCATGCTGTGAAAGGATTGTTTCACCAGTTTCATCTTTTTAAAAAGTTTTGATAGTTCTTGACAATAGGTTAGCATATTTCTTTTCATGAGGCAGGGATCAGATATTTCAGAGTTTATTTTCATAGGCTGTCTTGTTATAATTTCAAGTCGGGATAACTTATATTAGCCAAAAGAAGTGGATCTTAGAATTAATAAGAATACAGCTAAGTCTTTTTGGCCATGGTAGATTGACAGATTCCATGAATTTACCTAATTGAGTTTTAATTATACCACCCTGAAGATTGGGGTGACAAGCACACTGAAAATGTTACAGAAGGGGCCATATTTTGAATATTGTTTTCATAATTTGTCCTGTAGACTGGGTTCCTCAGCCACTGTGAAGTTCAAAGGAAATTCTCCAATTTGGAAAAATTTTTTCTAGCAATACATTTGTGATGGTAGCAACAGAAGCTTGTCTACAGGGAAAGGCTTCAGTCCAATGGGAGTACATACAAACCATGAAGACATATTTATAACCTTGTGATGGAGTAATTGATTAAAATTCAATTGCCAAATTTCAAAAGATCCAGTTGGTAAGGAAAAATGTCCTTGAGAGCTAGGGAAAGGTTTTTCCTGGATAAAGATTTTGGACAAATTAAACAATTGTGATATGTTTTCATAGTTATTTTATGGCAGAGTTTCCAGAAATATTGCTTTCCTTAGCTTACCATTTTATCAGTGGTCCAGTGAGATATATTATGAATAACTGTTGGTGTTCAGGAACTGGGTCAGTGAAAACAGTGCCGCGGATGAGAAAGAAAGAGAAGAAGAAACTGGGATCAGGGGACCCTCCGTCCGATATGGAGAGAAGAGCCCAGCCACCTCACAAAGTGTGGCTTTTATTCTGGCTTTAGAACAAAGAAAATAGGAGTGAGCATGTGCAAGGTAATAGATATTTGACAGTTACATCTTACTGAAATCAACAAGTCTTAAAGGTCAGTAGCTCAGTTCTTTGTTACTTTCCTGCAATTCACAAGTGTTGTTTCAGGATGTTTCCCCACCCAACTCCTATTAGCATGAGACTGGAGGCCTTGTTATATTATATTATATTATATTCCAAGGTGACCTTTCATGGCCTTTAATTGAAACTCCATCAAATAACTTGCAAAACTGTTTCCTTGTGGCAGTTAGGGACGAGGACTGGCTTATCATTATGGCCAATCATGATTTAATTGCAGGCTTATAAAAGCAGCCAGCAGTTTTCCTTTTTCAAAAATCTCCTGATCAGCAGCAGTTTGTTGAACCTCAAGGAGTAATGTTCTTATGTTTCCAATATAATATTTTGGTTTAAAAGTCATTATAAAAACAAACACAGTTAAATTATATTGCTGCACTTTTTGCAGCTGTATCTGTCATATGGTTGCCATGCTTTCCTTTATATTTGCCTGTTAATTACTAGGAAATTTTGTTTTAATTATAGCCAAAGCCTTTAGGACCACTGTAGCATCTAGCAATTCCATGACATAAGGGCTGTTTATTTTTCTCCATTAGATTTAAAAAAAAAATGACATTTTTATATACCTTATATGTATGCCCAGGTGAACTTTCTCCAATGTATCTCCCATCCCTGACACCCCACACCAATGATCCTCCCCTACCCCAGTTGAAACCCCCCTCAATTAGAGGTAGAGTGCACATAACCATACCAGAATCCTCAAGATTGGGAAAAGAACTATGGACTACAGTGGACTTACTGGTATTCTACTATAGACATATTGTAATGCTAGAAATGAAAGAAATTACAACCGTTATGTGGAGCCAGTGGCCACTGGAGGCTCTGGGGGCAGGGAGAGGGAAAAACAGTTGTAATACAGGGGCATTTTCGGAATTTAGGAATTGTCCTGAATGACACTGCAATGACAGATATAGGCCATTTTATATCATCACATAACATGCAGAACTGTGTGGGAGAGAGTGTAGACTACAATGTGAACTATGGTCCATGCTTAATGGCAAAGCCCCAGGATGCATTTGTCAATTGCAATGAATGTGCCACACTGATGAAAGATGTTTATGTGGGTGGGTGTGGGAGGTGTGGGGAGTGGGGCATATGGGAATCCCTATAATTTTTTTGTAACATTTATATAATCTAAGTATTTTTTTACAAAATTAAAAAAAAAAAACACCTCTTGGTTTCCATAACATCTCATCTCCAAATCATGAATATTCCCAAAGGCATACTGAGTATCACTGTATATATTTGTTCTTTTTCCTTCTACAAGTATATATGCTCTTATGAAAGCAAAAAGTTAAGCTTGCTGGGCTGACATGGCATTAGATAAGGAATTTGCTTCTAATATTTCATGTTTAGAAGTAATAGAATATCCAAAAAAATAGATTCAGAGTTTAATGTAGTAATCATCTGTATAACAGATAACATCTGCATTATCAATTGGCATTTCTTGTAAATCGATTTGATGGTTAACCTTTTGTCACTTAAAATTATGCAGTACTGAAAAGTTTTTTCAGAAATAGTAACAAGTAAGCTACATTTGGGACAACAACAAAAAAGACATTAGGAGAGGAAAGCAAGAGAATTTTCTAAGAAGTTTATCTGTTGGTAGAAGAGCTTCCACAGAATGAGGGATATAAATGGTGAAGGGAGATCCCATAATTAATTCCTCAATTAGTTCTAAAAGCTTTGCCTTTGTAGCAATGGACCTTGTGCAAGGGGGTAGTCCCTTGGCTGTGGTATCCAATTGCTGGCTGTAATATCCTAGAGGTCTATGTTGGTCTCTGCTTGTGTAAGAAAACCTTTTCATTTCCCATCTTTTCTATGGACAAGGAGATAAAAGTGTCATTTCTAATTAAGGTGTCCCAACTGGGGGATTCAGCAATCTGCTTTATTTCCTTGAAGGAAGTCTTATTAGTTTCATCTCAGATAAGCTCAATTTGTTTAGATTTAAACAAGGCATAGAAAGGTTTAGCCATCAAAGAAAAGTTAGGAATTAAATTCCTAAAATATCCTTCAATGCCTATAAATCCTCTTAATTAAAGTTTGGTCTGGGCAGAAGGGAAGGTTAGAGTCCTTTTGGCTTCGTATCAGTTTAGGAGGAAGTCCTGAGGACAGAGCTAGGTGGGGGAGGAAGAATGCAGACTATATCAGTAGGCCATGTGGACCATTTGTGGGTTAGAACACTATATGAAAGAAGACAGTGTTTAAATTTTATTTCTTTGACTAAAAGATTAAAAAATATATATGGGACTTAGTTCCTAATCCTTGTCTGTTTTACAGTGTGTCTTTCATGGGATAAGTGTTTTATCTGGCAGGCTGCCTATGGTCTAATTGCTCTACCTGTGACCAGGTAGTCTACAGTTGCATGGAAATTTTCTTGAAGGTGGTGAGTGACTTTGTGTCAATCTGGCCCATCTGTGACAACCTTATCCTTTAATCTCAGTCTTGGGAAGCCAAGGCTTCTCATCAAAAGGTGACAAGTGCTCTAATAGTATTTAGGTGCCCATCCCATGCAAATAAAAATATCATTTGTTGGCTCACATTCAGAATACAGGTCAAATTGATTTTTAGGGAGGTGGGTCTCCACTGAAAAGAGCTCAATACCAAAGGGGATTATTCATACTTAAGAATTCACCAATCAAAGAAATTTTCCTTGCATACCAAAAAGGACAAACACAAAAAGACTGCTGCCACCAACCTAAATCAGAAGAACAAATGTTCAAATACACAAAACAGCTCCTGGTACCAGTCCAAACCAAAAGAACTCAAGTACAAATACCCTTTACCAGAAGACACTCAAAAAAAGGCCAGGACTTCAATCAAAAAGAGGGAGGTTTGGAATTGAGAGGACTCACCAACGGGAATATATGTCATTGGGGAGACTGCAGAGTTGAAGGGGCTCTTGCAGGTCTCTGGGATTGAATCCAGTGGCAGTTCCTGAGTCAGGTCAGTGATCACTTCAGATCCCATTTCTGAGGAATTATAATGTCAACTGAGAAATAACAAACTAAGTAGCAAGACAAAAAAGGCAATTATTTGGGAATTTAGAATTCAAATTCAAGCAGCACAGATTCAGGTAGCAACCCAAATTGTGCCCCATCTTGGCACTTCCAGGCAAAGGTTTTTAAAGAAAAAATAATAGATTATATAAGTTGTTTGTTATTGATGGATATATGGGATGCTTCAAATGTCCTTCAAGTTATACAGTTAACTGAGTTCCTTATTTTGTGGTTTGTTTATGATGTCCCTGTGTCCTTAGGGTTTGAGGAACATTGTTGCTTAAGGCTTTATATGCTTCAGCAGTTTGTGATATCTGGCTGAGATTTGAAAAAGAGTAACCTCCAAAATGATAAATCCATTTTACTCTCCAGCGCATTGGACTCACCCAGGACAATTACTAAGGTGATGGTGATGAATAAAGCCCATCTTAAGGAACAGTGAGAGTCAGCAACTGCAAGCAAGATAGTTCTATCAATATGCCACATGGGATTTAAGACCCCTCTCAGTTTGAGGCAGAGTGGGCATCACCATCCCAATGTCCTCAGGATTAAGGATTGAAAAATAGACAAAAGTAGACTTACTATTATTCTGCTATAAACTTATTGTTATTCAAACAATGGAAGAACTTTTATCATTGAGGTGGCAGCAGTGGCCACTGGAGGTTCTGAGGGGAGGGAGAGGGAGAAATAGGTGTAATATGAGGGCATTTTCAAGACATTGTTATTGTCCTGAATGATGTTGCAATGACAGATACAGACTATTATATATTTTATCATAAGTTACACAATTGTGTGGGACAAAGTGTAAACTATAATGTAAACTATAATCCACTTTTAGCAACAATGCTTCAATAAGTGTTCATCAATTGAAAAAAAAATGTAACACTAATGAAAGATGATATTAATGTGGGAAAATAGGGGGGTGGAGGAAGTGGAGGATAAGAGAATGCCCTATATTTTTTATGTAACATTTATGTAATCTAAAGATTCTTTAAAATAAAATGATAAATTAATTAATTAAAATACATTAGAGGCACATAAGAGTAGATTTAATTGCTTGAAGATGGAATTAGTGATTTTGAAGAGAGAACATCCAATATGTAAAAGACAGGAGTACAGCAAGAGAAGATAATGGGAAAAAATGGAACAAGGTCTCAGGGAGTTAAATAACAATGTGAAATGCAAAAACATAATCAGTGTCCCAGAAAGAGAAGAAAATGGAAAAGGGCAGGAAGAATATTTGAGGAAATAATGACTGAAAACTTCCCTATCCTTATGAAAGACATAAATATCAATATCCAAGGAAAATGCACCCCAAACAGAATAAATCTGAATAGAACTACCCCAACAGAACTACTATTCAGAATCACAAATATCAGAGATAAAAAGAAGATTCTGAAAGCAGCAAGAGAAAAGCAAAGCATCACATACAAGACAAACTCGATAAGATTAAGTGCTGACTTCTCATCAGAAACCATGTAGGTGAGAACAAAGTGGTATGATGTATTTAAGGTACTGAAAGAGAAAAGCTGCCAGCCAAGAACTTTGTATCAAGTAAAGCTGTCCTTCTTCACAGGGGAACAAAAGCTGATAGAATATGTTACCATATTCAAGTTCTTCAAAAAAATTGAACAGGAAAGAATGCTACTAAACTCATTCTGTGAAGCCAAAATCACCCTAATACCTAAACAAGGTAAAGATACTTCAAACACAGAAATTACAGACCAATATCTCTAATGAATATAGATTCAGAAATCCTCAGCAAAATATTTGCAAATAGAATCCAAAAGCACATTAAAATAATCATACACCATGATCAAGTGGGTTTTATCCCTGGTATGCAAGGGTGGTTCAACACAAAAAAAAAACAATTAATGTAATAAACTACATCGATAAATTGAAGAAGGAAAATCACATTATCCCCTCAATTGATGCATAAAAGGCATTTGACAAAATACAGCACCTTTCCTTGATTAAAAAACACTCCAAAAGATAGGAATAGAAGGAAGCTTTCTCAATATGGTAAAGTGCATGCATGAAAAATCTATACCTAGCATTGTATTCAATAGTGAAAGACTGAAAGCTTTCCCACTGAGATCAGGAACAAGACAACGATGCCCACTGTTAGCATTATTATTCAATATTTTTCTAGAAGTTCTAGCTATAGCAATTAGGCTAGATAAAGAAATAAAAGGCATGCAAATTGGAAACGAATAAGTAAAACTTTCACTATTTGCTGATGATATGATCCTTTTTAGAAAATTCTGAAACATCCACACCAAAGCTACTAGAAGTGCAGGGATACAAGATAAATATGCAAATATCAATAGCATTTCTATACACTATGGATATGCAATCTAAGAAGGGAATCAGAAAAAATTCCATTTTAATAATGATTAAATTATTAAATATATAGGAATAAACTCAACCAAGGACATAAAGAACCTGTAATCAGAGAACTAAAAAACATTGCTAAAAGTAACTGAAGAGGATTTAAATTAATGGAAGGACATTGTATGTTCATGGATTGGAAGACTAAATTTCATTAAGATGTCAATTCTACCCAAACTAATTTACAAAAATCCCAAAAACCATTTGTACAGAAATTGAAAAGACAATAATCAAATTTATTTAGAAGGGTAAGGGGCTTTGAATAGCCAAAAATGTCTTTAAAAAAGAGAATCAATTTGGAGGACTCTCACTTCCTGACTTTAAAGCATATTACTTAGCTACAGTGGTAAAAACAACATGGTCTTGGCCTAAGGACAGACAAATTGACCAATGGAGCCAGTTGAGACTATCACATCTACAGTAAAGTGATTTTTGACAAGGCTGCTAAGCACACCCAGCTGGGTCAGAACAGTCTGTTTAACAAATGGACCTAAATATAAAAATGACAACCATAAAATTCCTAGAAAAAACTTATAGAAAAACATCTTCAAGAATTGTGGTAGGTGTGCAAAGCATGAAAAACAAAAGGAAAAATAGATAAACGGGACCTCCTCAAAATTCACTCAACACTATTGCACCTCAAAGGACTTTGTCAAAAGGGTGAAAAGGCATCTGAGTCAATGGGAGAAAATATTTGCAATCACATGTCTGATAAGAGTTTAATGTCCATGATACATAAGGAGATCAAACAACTCAAAAAAAAAAAAGGCAAACTATCCAATTACAAAATGGGCCAATGAATTGAAAAGACAACAGTCCAAAAAAGAAATACAAACGGTGAAGCAACACATGTAAAAATGTTCAACATCACCAGCAATTAGGGAAATGCAAATGAAAACTACAATGAGATAGCATTTCACACCTATTAGACTGGCTGCTATTAAAAAGTCAGAAAATTGTAAATTTGGAGAAGATGTGGAGACATTGGAATGCTTATTCACTGTTGGTGGGAAAGCAGAATGGTGCAGGCACTGTGGAAGACTCTTTGGCAGTTCCTAAGTCAGTTGAATATAAACTTGTCAAGGGGCCCGGCAATACTATTGCTAGGTATTTACCCGGAAGTACTGAGAGCAGGTGACATGAGTAGACATCTGCATACCAATATTCATAGCAGTGTTATTCATGACAGAGAAAAGTTGGAAACAATTGAGGAGTCCATCCACTGATGAATGGATAAACCAATTTTGAAGTATACGCAGGATGGAATATTATGCAGTGCTAAGAAGAAATGAAGTTGTGAAACATATGACAACATGGATGAACCTGGAGCACATTATGTTGAGTGAAGCAAGCCAGACACAAAAGGACAAATATGTGTAATTGCCCTATTATGAACTAAATATACTATGTTAAATATAAATATGGTATAGGAAATATGAATATGGGTAAAATTGCATACATAAGAACGTTTTTCTTTTTCTTTGAAGCTGATCAAATGTAGGTTAATGCAACAAAATGCTAATACTAGACCAAAAAAAACCCAACATATTATACTAAATGAAGGAGAATAGACACAGAGGACTACATATTGTATGACTCTATTTATATAAAATGTAAATATAAATGTTTATAAAGATGAAATTAGATGATTGGTTATGTAGGATGAGGAAGGGATGTGGAGTCTTTCTTTTTGGGGTAATGAAATTGTTCTAAAATCTTTGAGATGATGCAAGTACAACATTGTGATCATACTAAAAGCCATTGATTATACACTTTGGGTAGATCATATGTTATTTGAATATATCTCAATTAAAATGCTTAAAAAAAAAATAATTGTGCAAGAGTAGCCAGAAATAGAAGCTTTGTACAGCAGGGGAAATTGAGATTTAGAGGTTAGAAATTTCCTTTTTTTGTTTTTTGTCTGTTTATTGTTTATTATTATTATTATTGAAATAATGAAAATGATTTAATAATGATTGAAGTGATGGATGTACAACTATGTGATTATATGAATTCCATTGAATGTACACTTTGGATAAATTGTATACTTTATTAATATGTATTAATAAAATTGATTTGTTTTAATAATGTTAGACAAATTTGACATACTCTAGAAAAAGAGGTCTAAGTTACAGGACGATTGAGATTTTGTGATTCATCATTAGTATAATATGTTCTGAAACTGCATAACCATCACCCACCACTTCTCAACTTATTCCTCCAAGGACACAGATTTCACCAAGGCATTAAGAAATTCACTGTTGATGGGGTCATCAGCATCCTTGTAAAGCTTTGCTGTGACTACCATAGGTACACTAGAGATGATGGGAAGCTTGCTCCAGTGGAATTAGATTCCCAGAGAGGAAAGAATCCAATTGGCAGTATGTATGTCTAAGAGACAAAATGGGAGCAACTACCAAGATAATCCACAAATTCAAGTTCAGAATCAATGTGTTTCTTGTGCAGACATCTGTAGCAATGGCTCATGGGTCAAGTGGCTCCTAAGGAATTGAATAGATGGGAAATCAACCCATTTGTTAGCTCTCTTGTAAAGAAGAATAGTTTCATTTTTGCATATTTAGGTTTTAGCTGAAAATTAGCTCATGTTGTCCTAGTAAGGAATCATAACCCCTACACCATTCTCTGACCTAAGCCAGTTTATATCCCCAGGACACTTTTACTGAAGGGGAGATCAGCTTCCTTTGAGGAAGTACCCTAAGTCAAGGCATACATTATATATTTTCCTCCAAGAATTCACACTGATAGCTGGCAGCCACTTACCAGGGAAATTCTCAGTCCATCTCAAAGTTATTGTTTAATTATTCTTAACTCTCACTAATTTCTAGAGATGTTAAAACACCACTGATGTCCACACTTCTTAACGTGACTAATACTTTTTGACCTAAGTGCAGTTCTCAGTGGATGCACAGGGACCGGGTACAAGGATGTCATTATGTAGGCAGAACCAAAAAGTGTTTTAAGTATATATGTGAGGAATAAAACAGAATCTTCAAATTAGATCTTTTTCCCTTATACTAAGAATGAGGATAATTACTGTCTGCAAGTTCAAGTGCAATTCCTTAAAATTGCTCCCCCTAGAAACCCTTAGTCACAATAATGAACAGAATGAAACATTGTATCCTTGAGGCAAAGGAAAAGTTAGTGTTTCCTTCAAACACTTGATTGAATAAGACATCTAGGTAGACTCAGCAGTAGTAACTTAACATGTGTTTAAGCAAACCCCTTTAATTTAGTGTACTGTTCTCCTGCTAAGGGTGTTGATGGTATTCAAGTATAGAGACAAATGTCGTGGAGAATGTCCTCCTTGATCTTGACTAAGGTAGAGTTTGTAGCTTTGTGTGTTTTTTATTTTAATTTATTTTATCTCATTTCATTTCATTTTGTTTCATTTCATTTCATTTCATTTAGGATATATTACAATTTAAGGCATTCCAGTACTGATTATACACATAGAATTTCACGTATGATTTCTCTGGTTTGTTTATGAATTATAAAGGTTGATGAAGATGCTTCCATTTTCATTGTATTTATATTGTGATGTCTCTCATGCCATACACCAACTGAAGGATTTGCTACATAGATGACACATTGATTATAAAAAGTGTTTCTTCAGTGTGTGAGATCTCACATGTGTTATAGGTTAATTCTACAGCTGAAATCTCTTTTATATTTGAAACATTTATGGTGGAAATTTTCTCATATTATCAGGTGTATTAGTCAGCCCAAGTGGTGCTGATGCAAAATACCAGAAATCTGTTGGTTATTATAAAAGGGTATTTATTTGGGGTAGAAGCTTACAGTTACCAGGCCCTAAAGTATAAGTTACTTCATTCACCAATGTCTGTTGCTGTGTGTTGGAGCAAGATGGCAGTCAATGTCTGCAAGGGTTCAAGTTTCCTCTTCCTCTTAAGGCTTCATGGTCCCAGTTTCTTCCAATATCAGCTGTAGGCTAGGATAAGTTTTGTCTTTCTCCCCGGCTTGTTTCTCTCTGGGATCAGCTGCTCTGCTCTCTCCACAAGACCAGCTGTAAACTGTCAGGTGAACCTCTCATCTCTCTTCCCAAGGCCTCTGCAGTATATAATAGAGCCTTCTTTCTTTCTTCAAGTAACTGCATCTCTATTTATTTCTCGGGTCTCCAGCATTAAAACTCCCACCTCCCTTTTCTACAGTGTAGTTTCTTTGTGGGTCTCTGCCCACCATGGAGTTGGGGACTCAATGTCCTATTGACATGGCCTAATCAAAGCCTTAATCATTATTTAATCAAGTAAAAGTGAAACCTCTGAATCCAATATAATCTAATATGCCCAGAGTAACAGACCAGTTTACAAACATAATCCAATATCTGTTTTTGGAATTCATAAACAATATTAAACTGCTACACCAGGTTTTCTAAGTTAGAAGAGTGAATGAAGACTTTTCAACTCCAATGGCATTGACAGGGTTTCTTTCCAGTGTGAGTTTTCATGTTTTCTAAGGGCAGAAACATAAAAGAAGGATTTCCCACATTGATTACATTCATATGATTTCTATGTGTGAGTGTTTTCATGATGCCTAAGGAAAGAACAATGAAGCTTTCCCCACATTGGTTACATTTATATGGTTCTTTCCAGTGTGAGTACTCATGTGTTCTAAGGTGAGAAAAAATAATTGAAGGCCTTCCCACATTGATTACATTCATAGTTTCCCTCCTTTATGAGTTTTTTCATGTTCTCTGTGATAAGAATAATAAGTGAAGGCTTTCCCATAAACACACTTGTAGGGTTTCTCTCCCTTATGAGTCCTCTCATGTTTTCTAAGGTCAGAACAATAAATGAAAGCTTTCCCACATAGATGAGATTCATAAGGTATCTCTCCAGTATGAGATTTCTCATGTTGTCTAAGGGTAGAACAATGATTGTAGGCTTTGCCACATATACAACATTCATAGGGTTTCTCTCCAGAGTGAATCCTCTCAGGTTTCTCAGGTCAGAAAAAGAAGTGAAGGCTTTCCCACATACATAACATTTATAGGGTTTCTCTCCAGTGGGAATTCTTTCATGTCAGATAAGTTCAGAAAGATGAGCATAGGCTATCCCACATTGATGTCATCCATAGGGTTTCTCTCCAATGTCAGTTTCATTAATTTTCTAAGGCCGGAGGATTGAAAAAATGTTTTACAACTTAGATGATATTCACATGATTTACTTCTAGTTTGCACTTGCTTAAGTTGAGTAAAAAGATGACTGGTTAGTGAGGGCTTTTCCAAATATGTTTTTGAAATAGGATTTCTTTCCCATGTGAGTTAACACATGTTCTGTCACAGTGGATCTGTCAGTGAAATCTTCTTGCAAATCACTACATTTAAAGGTATTCTTTCAAAGGGGAGATCTCAAACAAATGATGGAAAAGGGTCTTTCCTGCCCATAGGTTGCATGGATGCCATTTCTTTTTTTAAAAACCATTTACCCTGCATCATCACCCCTTTGGCTGACTAATACAGACGCTTATACAAAATGGCCATATTAGTTGCTATGGGCTAAATCACATGGACTCTCCTTATCAAAGCTGATTTGGCCACCTCAATTGCAATGTGTTGAAAATTTGAACAATGGAGGCCATTATTGTGTTTCAGCTATACATTAATTTTTTGGAAGAATTGGTGACCCACTTGGCTAGTAAGTTGATTAGATTAAACTACATGCTACTAATCCATAATGGCAGAGGCAAAGAGTTTCCTTTCAGGAACAGACACAATTTTTCAATGAATTTGCCTCCTTTATTCATTTTATGGCCACCCTTTTTCTGCTAGCTCTCTTAGATGTAGAGTGTATAATGCCTTATTCATCAACATGGTATCCCAACAAATATTAACTGTGACCAAAAGATGCATTTGAAGTCAAAGGAATAGCAGCAAAGACTCCAGTCTACAATAATAGGTTTGATAGAATTGTGGAATAGTAAGAGGAAGAATCAGTCAGGATTACTGAGGTGTTCTCCAAGTTTTGCTGTATGATTTAAAATGGCACACAAAATATGACATTTGTCTTTATAAAGAAAGAACATTGACAGGAGCTAAAGGTAGGAGGTGGACATGTTCCCTGTAGTGACAAGAAAAATGAGCCTTGCAGATCTCCAAGAACAGAGTGTATAATTGACCAAAGGACCTAGACACTGAGCTCTTTTCAATGCCTTTGAAAAGGCATTCTTTTCAAAGACAACTACCAGCCAGTGGTGAGAGAGACAGGGATATAAAAGCTGGCCTGTTCTTGTTAGATTCTGAACTCGTCTCAAAGCTCATTTTAGCTTATGGCCTTCTGACTGATTTTGGTGAATTTTCCTTAGACTGCATAATGTCTAGGAGGCTTCCATCTATCCTTCCTTCCTACTCTTTTTAATTTAGTGATCAGACTTGCATTTTATTCTGTTGTCACACCTCAAGTTTTCTGTCTCCCTCCGCATTTTGCCCTGCTCACACACAGGTGTTTCCCCTAAATAATTACGCCTTCATGTCTGCTTCTAAGAGGAGCCTGGGTTATACAATCACTTTAATATTCCATGAAATAGTTTACTAGAATTTTATTTCCTATCATTATAACCTTGGGTTCAGTGGATTAGGAAGTCTATGTGCCCAAGGGAGAGTGCTTCCCCAAAGGACAACCCTCAATAAGCTGATCAATTGGTATCTGAGTCTGCCCCTAGCCATCTAGTATGCTAGTGGCCCTGTCCCAACAGGGGTCACTCTACTGAGCAGCGTGATTGATCCCAATCACCAGAGGGAAATTCGAATATGCTACAATATGGATCCAAGTAAACTATGTTTCTAATCCAGATATTTAGCAGTGCAACTTTTAGTATTCTTTTAGTACACCTTTTCAAAAGAAACATACAACCACATAGTAAAACAATATGACCAAAGAGTTACATCTTACCAGAAAGACAGTTTGGAATATTTTACAAAGTAAATATTCCCATTCAACTGAGATACTGAGAAAGAATAACCAGACCAGACCATGAAGAAGACAGATAGACAATGATTTGTATTTGCAATTATATTAGCTGGTTATAGTTTGGCATGTCTCAGGTATGTAGATTTTTGTAACTTCACTTTGTCTTTTGTTTAGTCACAAAGTAGACTGTGAATGCAAGAAGCATTAAAGTATGGTTTGGGATTATAAGAAGATGTGATCCAGAAATGCCCCTGGCTCATGATCTACGTTGTGAAAGACCATCAATGGTTCCATTTTCCCTATAGTACATTAAATTTCAAGAGATTTTGCATGAACATCCATAAAAATAAAATAAAAATTTTAATTTATTTAATTATTGATTCATTAAACTCATATCTAAAAGACACAACTTGTAAACCAATTTTTCTTGAGATTTTAATTTTCTTTATCTACAATTAAAGAAATTAAATTTCTGTTTGAATTTATACTATAATTTCAAATTAATATGGCAGACTATTTTACATACTTTACAACTATAATCTATGTTTACTATTTCCAACACAGTACATATAAAAATAGTTAAAAATTTTATGAAGGAAATGTAAATGATGACTGTCATCTAGTTTTGAATCAGGAGAAAATATCAGAAGTTAATTCAGCATATTGGTTCATATATTTAGGAAATTACAATATGTATATATTTAATATATGCAACATTCTGCCAAAATTTACCTATATTAAAAGCATGGGCTATTCTTTTACTTTTCTTTAAGAGGAGTTTCTTTTGGGTTTTAGTTAGTTTTTAAACTAATAATATAGTATTCATTACAAATTGTAATATTTTATATTAGTCTTTTCTCTCTAAGGTTGTCTTAATTTTCATATTGTATTTCTACTGTAATGACATGTGTCAAGATGGAAAATTGTGTAACTCTGTAAGAACCCTTGATCCTGATGGACCACAATGGCAGCCATGCTTGAAATATAGGTAACCTGATCAAAAATTGTGCAAGCATCTTCTTATATTTAGAAAATCTGGATTTATTTCAAGAGTTTATAAAAAGCCTCTTTCACATCCTTATTCCTCAGACTCTAGAACATAGGGTTCAACATGGGGAACACCACAGTGTAAAATGTAGAAGTTATTTTGTCTCTGTCCAGAGAATAGCTAGATTGGGGGCAACCGTATATGTAGAGAATGGAGTCATAGTATAAGTGACAGAGATCAGGTGGGAGCAGCAGGTGGAGAAGGATTTGATGTAGCCCTGGGTGGAATGGATCCTTTAGATGATTGCAATGATGAAGAAGTAGGAGACCAGTATGAACATAGTGGGGATAATGATGTTGGAGGCAAGGATGAAGAACAGCATAGCCTGGTAATCATCATTCCTGCCACAAGCAAGCTTTACCAGGGGAGGCAAATCACAGAAAATGTCATCAATGATATTGTCACCTCAGAATTTCAGGGCAAATGCACTTTTGCTGATGAAGGAAGAATTAATAAAGCCACCAGGATATGAGGCTGCTACCAAATATGAAATTAGCTTTATGAACATTGCCTGAGAATAAAGCAGTGGCTTTGAGATGGCCACATAGCAGTCATAAGCCATGGCAGCCAACAGATAACACTCACTACAGGACAGCCCAGCAGAGAAGAAAAGCTGAGCTACACAGCCGGCAAAGGAGATGCTCTTGTCTTCAGAGATGCAAGTCACTAGAATCTTTGGGATGTACATGGAGGAATACCGGAGATCCAGAAAATCCAAGTTCCCAATGATGAAGAACATGGGCATTTGGAGCCGAAAGTCCTTACAGATCAATGCCATGAGTGTGGTATTTCCCACCAGCATCACAGAGTGTATTCCAAGGAACAGCACAAACAGAACGATCTGCATCACAGGATCTATGGTGAAGCCCACCAAGATGAACTGTGTCGTGGTATGATTGGTCCTCTCCATGCCTATAAGGAATCTCACCTAAGAGGACAGAAAATGAGTTTTCATCTTGAATCACTGTGCTGAATAAACTGAAAATATGATAAATGAATAAAATCACACCAGGTGTAACTCTAGAATTTTAGAACAAATCTAAATATATATATATACGTATTTTAGGTTTTTAAAAAATTTATAACAGTCAAACGCATTTTACACTTACATATTCAAATTCTACATTTCTAAGATAACTAACATTTCCCCCCCGTAGGAATGACATAACAAAGAAGTTTCACCCTTTACTTTGAGTAAAGCACTGACTTAGTGTTTCACATGGATGATTTAATGTATTCCATAAATACTCATCATCAGTAGGTTTAGAGATTAAGAGCAATGATTTTACAGATGACTAATTTGAGGTTTACTAATTAGCTAGGAGTTACACAGTTAGTAAGTAATTAGGAGTTAAAAAGTTAAAAAGTGGTGGTGTTTTCTCCAGAGACCAGGTACTGAAACACTAAACCATCTCTTTCTTATGTGATACTAGGTTAGTAGTTGCTAGTGGTTTCCATTGTTTGCTTTCTTTTTGGTTATGTCTCCTTAATTCAAAAACAATATGATACAGCAGTAGGATTCAGATGTTGCCCCCAGATAGGTACCTTATACATATGGGATCAGAAAAATGTTCCAAGAACTATCCTAAATCATCTGCTGGAAAATTCCTGATATTTTGTATTTGCAGCCAGTCCTGATTATGAGCATAAAAACATTCCAATTCATCCCCACCTAGGATCAAGACACTTACTTCCAACTTCCACTGTCACAACTCTTGAAGGTGAACACTGAGGATCCAGGAAATTATACCTGCTCCTTCTCCCCAGTGTACTCGGTTCTTTAAGTACCTCAGGGGTTCGTAGCGTTGAAAGACTCTGTAAAGGCAATTAAAGATGTGTTGACTCATTTAGGAGAGTATTTCTCAAAGCAAAAGAAGTTAAATTGTTTTTAAATAGATGATGATAATTACTATATATTGAGAACATACTCTTTAGAACAAAGCTTCCTAGAAATTTTGTTTAATTGTTAAATGACTCTAAGAAGTATATCTTGCAGTTTCCGTTATGAAATAGAAAATATATTCAGTTAACTTAATTATCTTGCCCAAGGTTAACTCAAAATTTAATTGTAGTTAGGGTTTGAATCCAATATATACAATTTATAAAATTCATAGTATTTACCCTATACCATAAATATTTTAGAAATGCATAAGCCAGCTATGACTATATAGCTTTACAAATGGTTGTCACTTATCCTCAGTGTCTGTACAGTGTCTGTACAAAAGCATATGCCTCATCAAATCAGTACCCAATTTTGAGGTGAAAAGGAAGTATTCATATTGATTACTGTTCCCCAATGCTCATCAAGTTTCTTCATTATTTATCACAATGATACTTATTGAACACTGAGCATGGGCCCACAACTCTTCTCACTGCTTTACAATTTTCATCTCATTTTATCATTCATAATAATCTTGTGAAGTAAAGGTAGTTAGCATTCCCATTTATAGATGATTTACCAGAGACATAGAAATGTTTTTACATACATTGAAAAAGTTGCAAATGTGAAGTCTGACAAAGTCAAGGCAAGGCTTAAAACCAGTTCTCCTAGTGCTCCTCACCTGTCCCCAAAATTATCCAGCTTTAACTGTGTCTAGACACACAGCCCAGCACTAAGAACAAGCAGTAGAAGTAAAGTCTGGGCTCTGCCTTCAGGAAGGGAGTATTTCATAGAATGCAAACAACTTTTTCTGAACAAGTAAATGTAATAGTTTATTATCAAATTATCATACTTGACATGGGGGACAGACCAGAGAGGAGACTGTACTAGGGGGAGAGAGGGAGTCTTGTGTGTGCCATGAGGGTTTTGACATGGGAGAAGGAAACCTGCATCTATCTTTAAAGAATGAGTGGACACTGGCCATCTGGTAGGAAGGCTTTTTCGGAGAAAGTAAACCACAATTATCAAGTCTGAAGCAAGAAATGGAACGGAGGGTGGAGGCACTGGTGGAAGTTTCATAGGTCTGTCTGTACCATTCAGTGTGTTTTGGGGAACAGTAGAAATGAGATTAGATGAGATCAAAGAAAAATTTTTATACCACTCTCAGAACAATCTTGGAGATAATAGCTTAATGCAGGTCAATATTTGCCCTTTTGAAATCTCAGGTTTTAAGACAGAAAGTTCAGTAGTGTTAGGGGGAAGATTCCAGCACTGCCCAAATCAGTACATGCACAGCCAACTTCAATATAAAGTGCATAAACAGTCTCCTCCACCCCTATTCCAGGATCAGAAAAGTTCCCTCCTCTATTCACAGTTCCACAATGGAACCCCAGATGGCAGATGCTGGTATGTTAATTTCATAAGTTGGCTCATCATATTTGTCATATTTCTGAAGCACCTGGGGTTATCATGGCCTAGATCATCACTGAGAAACCCAATTATGCCACAAATGTATTAACTGGATCAGGTTAGGCTAAGCTGCTAATCGTAAAATTATTAATAATGAAATGGAAATAGTGAAGGACGAAGAAGGAGAAAAAAGTTGTGTACTAGCCCAGAAACTGTACCTGATATATTAGATGCATTATTGCCTCTCTTAATAACAAGTATGGGGTAGATTTCATTATCCTCATTTCACAATTATGGAAATGGATGCTGTTGGGAAAAAAGAATTAAAAACAAAATCTTTTCCCAATCCAGAAAGCCTCTCCAACAAGTTAGCAATAGAAAAATAATCTTGTTGAATAAGCCCTGAACCAGAATGTGATGCATTCTAGAGAATATACAAAGAGATTACAAAGACAAAATGAGCTCAGCCTTTCTATGAGGCCAAGGGATACAACCTATTACATACACACTCTCAAGATAGTGTGGGTATAAGTTTAGACTTTGGAGCCAAGAACCCCCTGAAAGTCATGCTACTCTCCTCCCAGGAAACTGGGAGATCGGGGGATATCTTCCTGATTACAGTTCAAAATGACAGACAGAATTTATAATTATAGGGTTTCTAAAACAAATACAAAGAGATTGGAGGTAGGAAGAAGTCTCTTCCATGATATTCAAGAGGGAGAATGAAGCACTTTATTGTTGTTTTAAATTTGTACTTGCCCTTGTTGTGCTCAAAACGATTAGGTGAGGGGATAGTAAGGTGCAGGGAAAGGATTTGCACTTAGGTTGGCTTGAAGCTTGGACTAATGCAAATGTTAAGTCTCAAAGTTCTTTGGATCTATTCAGATCTGCTTCTCTCCTTTTACAGAATTTAACTTTTAGACAATTAGATAACCATCCTCCTCAAGTAAACAAACAAAACAACCCCCCCACACATGGATCAAGGCCAGAAGTCAGACCCTGCCAGTCTCCACTTATCAGCCCTTCCCCAAGCTACAACAATGGGATCATGTCAGCTGACCTCCTGGAAATAATTTTCAAGTTTCTCAATTATTTCTGTCAGTAAGTTCATAGTTGATCTTTAACTATGTTTCGGGTACTGTCTCTAGTGCTTGATGGAAGTTATTTTTTACAGTTCTTTGAGATATGCACTACCATTACAAAAGCTTTTGTTAAAGTTATAATAGAATAACAGTGTACATTTGTATTTAATGTCATTATGAATAAAATAAAATGCTCATATAGGACCAATATTTGGAGAATAATTTTACTCTATGACCATGTAAACCGATGTTTTAGAAAAATCATTAAAAATTGAGCACTAAAGGAGTTGGCCTTATTTCATTCTCATCACTATCCCAAGAGGTCATTCTGTTTTAAAAACGAAAATAGATAGGCTCTTCTGAACACAACATGACCCCTGGGGACACAAAGCATTCAGAGGGTTAAGGCACCCTGTGCCTCTTACCCTGTTCTGTGCTTTTTCTACTACAGGATTCTTCTAAGATTCCTCTTGCTGTGGCATAAACCCTCCGTTTTAGGTTTTGCAGATAGTTATATCTTGAAGAGAAGGGGCAAATGACCTCTGACCTCCTGACCTTCCAATCTAACCTTTCAGAAAAATGTTCGATAATCTACTGACAGGGGAGCATAGGCAGAAATGAGACAGCTTTGCAACAAATTGAACATTTATATCTCATGGAACCTCTTGGCTGGAAATGTCTAAATTCTTCACATGAACTCCACACACATATGCACCATCATACTTGACTTGGACACAGCAACCATACTGATTTCTTCCATCATCATCATTTGTAATCCAAAGGAACTTCACATTCAAAATCTTTGTGCTTGCTATTCATTCTGTCCTCATTGTACATTCTTTCCTCCATTCAACTTTTTGAGAAATGTGTCTCCATCTCAGCTTGGTCTTCTTTAATCACATTTTTTAACAATTTCCCCTCTTTCCCCACCAGCATTCCCTATCCTCCTTCCTTGCTTTATGCTTCTAGAATATTTACCATCTGTGTTTCTACCTGCTAGGAGGAGAGCTCAAAAGGCCAGGGGTATTTTCTTGCTTTGCTCACTAATGGATATCAATGGCTAAAAGAGCACCTCGTTCAGAGTAAGTGTAATCATAGGTGATATTTGCTAAATGGATGAATGGATTATCCTAATGCTAGAGAAGCATTTCAGTGAAATCTGCATTCAGATATGCTCTAAGAATGGCATTTAACTCATAAAATACCTGTTTATTACCCCAACTGAATTGTTAGAACTAGAAATAACTAATCACTCTGTGCTTTTCACAGGCAAGTTCAAGAGAAAAAGCAAGGGCAACTAGTCACATAATACAGTCGGACTACTGAAATATATAGGCAATTTGTATTTCATAATAGCGGGTGCTTAAGGGAAGTAGTTTTCCATTTTTGCATCAGATTGTCTTTCATGTTGAAGAGCAATAGAAAACCATGTCTTGGAAATGTGAGGTGTGCATGATTTGAGGGGTCAAACCAGAGATCGCTGTGCTGTAGTGGAAACAGCATATAACAGGCAGAAGAAATTGAGTCAAGGTCTTTCTCAGTGCTCACCATCTATGCAAACTTTTAGAAGTGATTTAATCTTCATTAAGCCTCAGTTACCTCCATGTAAAAAAAGAAAAAAATCGTAAAAAAAAAAAGTAAACAGAAAGAACTTTAAACTTTTTCATAATTTATTTTGTGCATGATTATAAAAATTTCTCTTTCTATATACTGCCATTCTCTTGGGGACTTGAGATATCCACAAAAACTTATTCATTTGGTAAAAATTTCCGAATGGATAATCTTAATTTCTGTGCCAATTACAGTTTTTCAATTCTTTCTCACTACTAAAAGTAGAGAATTTGACTCTCTTTACACTTTCAGTAGTTTCAGAAAGTGTCATCGAATGAAGACGAGATATGAAAATGAAGTTTTGTACCTTCTCTCATATAAGTATATGTAAATGGCTACAGAATTATTATGGAAAAAAATACGAAAACTTATGCCACCATTAATACCAGAATCACATAACTTACCTAGAATTTGCAGCAAAAGCATCATTCTAACATCCCTATGTTCCAATCAGCTACTTTCAGAAACTTTTATAACAGGTATTGAATCCCAAGTGTATTGGATTTATGGAATTCTTTATGCTTTTATAACTTCAGGGAACAACTAGCAAGGAAATAAAAAAAAAAAACTATTCATTTAAAAAGTCAAGCCAATCTTATTTAATAAGACTCAAAAGTTTTGTTTAGAGACTGTCATTCCCCATTTATGAATGCATTCAGTCATAATTGTTCTTCACATTATATATCGAGTGTTGGAGAAGATGCTGAGAGTCAGAGCATAAAGGGTTAAGCATTCAACAAGCATGCTTGCTGGCAGAGAAATGTTAGTAATTGTCTCCAAGGTCTCTGCTACTGCAGACGTCAGTAGGAGGAAGCAGAGCGGGATGAACCCACCACTAAGAAGTTACTGTATACATTCCTAAGAAAAACTATCTAGTAATAGAGGAACAGGTAGCGCTCTCACCCACCAAGCTGAGATATTAGATAGACTAAGGCATTTAGGGCTAGAAACAATGTTTATACTTATGCCCTTTGGTAGACTGCCAGAGAAGGCAGTGTTTTGCTGTAGTAAGAGAAACATAGTGGGACAGCAAGGTTAGGGGGGAAGAATTTATGCATTGTTTTTAAGCTAAATAAAAGAAAGGGTCACAGTGAGCTTGGGGCTGTTTTTTGCCTGAGTGAGCTGCAGCCCTCTTCTTCATATGCATCAACTTGTCTGACTCTTCTTTTGCGCTGCACCCTGACAACAACAATTGAGTTTTTTGTGTGTGTATTTTTAAAGATTTATTTTTATTTATTTATTTTATCTGCCCTGCCCTTGCCACTTTGCTCACTGTCTGCTTTCTGTGTCCATTCTCTGTGTCTTTCCTCTGTGTCTGCTTGTCTCCCTTTGTTGTATCATCTTGGTGAGCCAACTCTCTGTGGGCATGGGCTGTCAGCTCTTCATGGGCACAGGCCATCAGCTCTCTGTGGGCGCCGGCCAGCTTGCCCTCACCAGGAGGCCCAGGGAACCGAACCCAGGTCCTCCCATATGGTAGATGGGAACCCAAAGACTTGAGCCACATCTGCTTCCCTGTAATTGAATTTTTATATTTCCAAATGAAAATATAAAATATAGGCCTGTGTACTACACAAGTGTATCCATATATATACATTTGAATATTAATAAATGTATAGGCACAGACATTTCTTTAATGTGTTGATATTTTCCATTTTCCACTACAGATATGTTCCTAATCCTTTTCCATCTTGTTTTCTGATGCAGGAGACCAACTTCTACGGACTGTTATGAATTACTTTTGGACAATGTAGGGAGGATTTGAAAGGAAAGAAAAGCCTGAGGTCAGAGTAATTAATACATGGCTCTTTCCCTGCAGTATAAGTGAGAGTCACATTCACCCCTTGACCAAAGCCACATTTTTTGGTCCTGCTGCCCTCATCACAAAATATCCTTTTTCCCTTGATTCTGGTAACTGTTCTTTCCCCTTACCCTTTCAGGTGTAAATGTCTTAACCCTCTGTAGCAAAGAACTATTGTATCCCTGTATTTTTCCCATATTCTATTCACATCTTTGTAAATGGTCCCTTTATTAAGTCTCCTTATATAGTTGCAGCCAGCCGGAAGTAACCCAAATGGCACTCTTGGGAGCACGGATGAAAAAAGTTTTATTACATGTGGCCTCAGAGGAGAGTTCACTCTCCAAATTCCTAGCCCTGTTTGCTGATTTTCATAAGTTTATATAAGTACATTAAGCGGCAAATTCCTGAGCAAGCAGGCACACAGGGTTACAAAGGCAGAGAAGCAAGGTTAGCTTATCTTTCTAAAAGCAGAAAGCCATTAGGGAGGAAAAGAGTCATTATCTGTAGAGAGTTGTAAATTTCAACTCAAAGGGGTAGCCTGGGGTGCTTATTTTCCTGATGTGCATTCCATGGAGAAAAGGAGGAAGGAGGGGAGAGAGGGACCAGGGACCGAGAGGAGTTTATTTTTTTAAAGCTGTGGGTTTCTGCTGAGGTTGGGGTTGGGGTCCCGGCACTCCCCTCATCATTCCCCCTTTTGATGCCTTTATAAATCATTATGGGGCATCACTTGCTATCATGGGGATTCCTCTATAGTCCCCAACGGCTGATATTTAACATGAGGCTTTACTTGGTGTTTTAAGGCATTTAAGCGGGAAGTGATGTATTGTGTTAGGTACCGTAGAATGCATAGCCTGAAAGTTAAGAGGAAAAAGACTGAGTCTATTACTAGCATAAATGGCAAAATCCAGGAAAGGAGATACTGGAAGTAATTTCCTTTGGCAGATGCCTGGTATACACAGTGTAAAGAGTCTTTGGCTGGTTCTTTTAGCAGGGCTACTTTGTCTCTAACTACTCCTGTGGAGTTTCATAGAAACAGCATTCTTCCCCCAGGGCCTGACAGATCCCCCCTGAATTTGTGGTGAGCAAGCCTAATCCTCATCTGTTTTGCAAAACCAATTCCTCCAACGAGTCTATCTGGTCTTGCAATCCATTGAGAGCCCCCGATATTTCTTCTAGGTCATTTGATGTTTCCCATGCTAGTATTTGTAAGCCCTCCTGACCAACTGCAAAAGAAGTCCCCAGTACTGCAGCACTCCCAACTACTCCTAGTCCTAAGAGTGCAGGAATTGCCTGTATTGCTTGTTTGGCTTGGGAGAGATTTCCAGGCAATTCATCTCCATACACCGAAAATGTTGGTACTGGCCAAGCCAGGTAGCAGATGCCCTGGCCATCCTGGGGTGGGCACCGGTAGACGTTGCCACAGAGTTTCAGGTGCATTGGTCAGGCTCATTGAGTGGGTGGGTGGTGTCATAGTTGGCCCTTCCAAGAGGGAGTATGGTTGAAGGTGACCTAGTAGTTATGTTTTACAATTAGGTAATTTTCCTGGGGGATCAGTTATGTGGACTGCGAGGGTCCTGGTTCCTGTTGCAGAGCTCTCATGGGTTGGGGGGGTTATATTCCATGGGACAGGTACAGGGAAGATGGTTAGACTAGAGGAATTGCATAGCCAGAAAGAGGCAGCTATATCGGGTCGAGATTTATTTAGGAGTTAGTGGAAATTTTGAACCTGATTCAAAAGAACATTGTGGGGGCCTGTTTTAACTTTGGCTTTTAGTTTCCGGGTGGCTTTACTGATATTTTTCATCAGGGTTTTCTCTGGGGGTTGGGTTACTGGGATCAGTTGGACCAGTATGAGTTCTCCTGGGTTCCTCCCTGTTGGGTTGTATATTCCGATTCCTAGTTTCAGTCCTGCCTGGGCCTTTAAGAAGGTATTTTCTGATCCAGTGTTTATGTTTAATAAGGTGAGTTTTATGGGGTGACAGGTTTCTATGCCACACCCTGCTGGGCTGGGGATTTTCTGTAGGAGATATGGAGAAGTCAGTGGGACTCCCTTCCAAGGAGCAGTGGCACCTACCAGCAAGCTACAAGGGAGGCAGAATCCTCCACCTTTGTGGGCGTCTCAGCAGAGGTATTTGTCAAAACTCCCATAGCTGCGACCCCTACACCCTCTCCTGGAGGCAGGTATGGGGGGGTAGGGTTATGGGGCAGCCAGCAAGTTGCAAGGAGCGTCATCCTGGATTGCCCTGCAAGCATCAAACATTACAGAGGCTGAAGCTGCACCTGCCAAGAATGAGACTGAAGTGTTCATCAGGTATTGTTTGCTCCAGCTTTGACTAACTTGCAGCTGACATAGAATTTGGTGGCAGGTATTGGCTCTTAGGGAGGGGGCAAGGAAGTAAAGGACAAGAAAGTTAAGGCACAGAAACATCCTATTATACACCAGTAAGCAATTGCAATTAGGGCTCTATTCACAACAATCTAGTCTGTAGGGGCCACAGCAGCAACGAGTCCAACTCCAAATATCAAGGTGAGCAGGACATATAAGCACAGGATCCACCAGGAGCAGGGTTCCATTCAGCAGGCATTTGACGAGGTTGGTGCTCGAGGATCCCGGGTGACTTGCCCTCTAAAGGGGTGGCCAGGTATGGGTTGGGCTGTCCAGCTGTCCTGCTCTTTATTGAGATGTGCCTTCTTGACCCTGGAATGATGAATCCAAGTTACGATGCCTACAACTTTAAGAGCAGTAGGAGTTACAAGGATCAGAGTTTGTGAACCTGTCCAGGAAGGTTGGAAGGGTTCTTTTTTCCAGTCTTTGATCCAGAATAGGTCCCCTGGCCATTGGGAGTGCACCGGGTGTCCCAGGGGGATGAGATTCCAGGACAAGACAGTTTTATGTTTTTCGGCTAGAGTTTTCTCTAGCTGCTGGAGAATGAAATCTTGGCTAGCCTCCCCTAGAAGTTTTAGATTTCCTCTGAAGGCCCGGATAAATGGGGGTGGCTGCCCAAATAGAATTTCAAAGGGTGAATAGCCAGTGCGTCCTGGGGTGCACCTAACTTGAAGAAGGGTCAAGGAAATTAAGTCTACCCAGGGGAGACCAGTTTCCTGGCAGAATTTGGCTAAGGTGGCTTTGAGGGTTCGATTCATGCATTCAACTTTCCCTAAGCGCTGGGGCCTGTAAGCGGTATAGAGTTTCACTTGATTCCTAACATTTTTGCTAGCTCTTGGACTACGGCAGCCACGAAAGCCAGACCATTGTCACTTCCAATTGACAGTGGCAGCCCATGTCGCGGAATGATTTCTCTACGTAAAGCCTTAGTCACTTCTCTTGCCTTCTCGGTGCAAGTGGGGAAAGCTTCGACCTAACCTGAAAAGGTGCATATCATCACCAACAGATATTTGTACCCCTAACTTGGTTGCACTTCCGTGAAGTCTACTGTGATATCTTCAAAAGGGGCCATTCCTGTGTGCTGGACACCTGCCAGTGTACAGGCGCCTTGCAAGGGGCTGTTTTTGGCACAAACTTGGCACTGGCTGCTGGTGGTGGCACAGAGAGAAGTTAATCGGATTATGTAGTAGTTTCTCCCGAGCAAGACTTCTAGTGCAGTTTTTCCTAGGTGGGTGAATTGGTGGTGTCGCTGGATGAGGGCATGCGTGACTCCTTTTGGTACAAAAATCCTGTTATTCGGGAGCAGCCAAGTTCTTTTGGGGGTTTGGCTTCCCCCTTCTCTTTCAGCCCACTCCTGTTCTTCCCGGGTATAGCTTAGTTGATCAGTTTCTTGTCCTAAGAGGGACAGCTGCGGTGTTAATTCCGGGACTCGTATTCTGTGGGTTCCTTCAGCTGTTTGCGGAGCTGCTTTGTCAGCTCACCTGTTTCCTTGAATGACCATATCCATTCCTTTCTAATGTCCCCGGCAGTGGATGATGGTGACTTTGTCTGGTTTCCAGATTGATTCTAACTTTTGAAGAATTTTTTCTTGTTTTTGGTTTCCTTTTCCCCTGCGGTTAGGAGAGTTCTTTCTTCATAAATTGTCCCATGGATATGAACGGTAGCAAATGTGTACTTAGAGTCAGTGTAAATGTTTACTGCTTGCCTGGTGGCTAGTGGCAGTGTTTGGACCAGTGCCCAGAGCTCTGCCCAATGCGCAGACCATCCCCGTGGTAGAGATGTTGCTTCCCACACCCGTTTGGTAGTGGTGACTGCATATCCAGCAAGCTTTTCCCCTTTTTAAACAAGACTGTTCGCATTTGTAAATGGTGTCTGATCTGGGGAAGAGAGCAGTTTGTCTTGGGGGTCGGGGCAACTGCCGTAAACTTCTGTCACTTCAACAGTTATGTTCAGGAGCCCCTTCCTCCTTGGCAAAAATGTGGCAGGGTTTAGACTGTGCACCATTTCTATTGTCACTCTGGGGTTTTCAGAGAGTAAACTTTGATAATGTGCAAGCCGGGGATTCGATATCCACCAATTCCCGTGTGAATTCATTAGGGCAGTGACTGCGTGTGGCACCATAACGTGAATTGCCTGTCTGAGAGTTAATTTGTCAGCTTCTTTGACAAGGGTCACAGTTGCTGCCAAGGCTTTTAGGCAGGGCGGCCACTCTACAGCCATGGAGTCCAGCTGCTTGGAGAGGTAAGCAATAGGTGTTTTCCAGGGGCCGACTGTCTGTGTGAGAACCACAAATGCTACTCTCTTCTTTTCATGCACGAACAGATTAAAATTTCCAGTTACATCTGGGAGCCCAAAGGCAGGGGCTTGGCTGAGTATTTTTGATGTTTTGAAAGGCCCCCTGTTGAGCTTCTCCCCAACAAGAGACTCTTTTTCCAGACCCAGCACAACTTCGTAAAGGGGTTTGGCCATGGCTGCAAACCCGGGAATACAAATGCGGCAGAACACTGCAGCCCCGAGGAACTTGCGAAGCTTTCTTTTTGTCTTGGGGGTAGGGATGGTGCAGATCACTTTCTTTCTTTCATTCAGGTCCAAGCAACTGGTAACCTTGTGTGATGCTGAACCCCAGTTACTTGACTTGCTGTTTACAGATCTGGGCCTTTCTCCAAGACACTTTGTACCCAGTCTTTGTTAAAAGTTGTAGGAGAGTCTGGGTCCCTCGTTTCCATTTCACTGGGAAGTAGGAGGTCATCTACATATTGTAAGAGAGCACACCTGCAGTTTTCTCAGGGGTAGGTGGCCAAATCTGCTGCCAAGACTTCCCTGAAAAGGGTAGGGGAGTTTTTGAAGCCCTGCGGGAGCCGGGTCCAGGTTAGCTGAGTTTTCTGCTGGGTTTTGGGATCTTCCCATTCAAAGGAAAACAGAGGCTGGCTCGGGGTGGCGGGGACAGCTGCAGGCAGAAGAAGCATCTTTCTGGTCCAGGCAAGTGAACCAGGCAGTTTCAGGTGGCAGCTGTCCTAACAAATTGCATATGGGTTGGGAACAACCTGATGTAAGGTGAGAGTGGCATTATTAATGGCTCGTAAATCCTGCACTGGTCGATATCCAGTCCCATCTGGCTTTTTTAATGGCAATAATGGGGTGTTCCAAGGTGACTGGTACTTGATTAGGATCCCCTTTCTTTTCAGGAGATCTATATGTTTGGCTATGCCCAATTGCACTTCGCAGGGCATCGGATGCCTCTGCTGGACCAGGATCGCTCCAGGCTTCACTTTGATGATGATGGGTGCATGGTTCTGTGCCATTCCCGGTGGGTTTTTTCTCGCCACAACCTGGGGAAAAAGTTCCATCAGTTTTTCCAGATTCTGACCTGGACTTTCTTCTGCATGAAGTCTCCATTCTTCGCTTTGGGGCACAGTGACAAGGAGAGTGAGGCAGGTCCCGAGATTTAAGCTTGCTGGACCTTCAGGTTTGAAGGTAATCTGGGCTCCCAGTTTCGTTACGAGTTTCTTACCAAGCAGGGGAACTGGATATTCAGGCAGGTACAGAAATTCATGAGTTACTTTGTGGCTACCGAGCTGGCAAGTTTTTGACTGGCAAAAAGGCTGTTGGGCTTGACTGGTCCCCAGTCGCTCCTATGATATTAGTGGTTTTTCCACTAAAGGGGACAGTGGGGGTTTTGACCACAGAAAGTTCAGTACCAGTGTCCACCATGAAAGTCATTGACTGGCCCCCAAGTTGTAGTTTGACCATGGGCTTGTGGGGGCCAAGTTCCAGTGAGTCTGGTTGCCCCTTTTCAGGGTTGAGTCCTGTCAGCCCTAGCAGATGGTCTTGGGCTCAGGTCGTTATTTCCCTTTAGAGATGTTCCCTCTATGTGCCTCAGTCTTTTGGGGGTACTCATTTTTCCAGTGTCCACTCTCTTTGCAGTAAGCACATAGGTCTCTGGCCGGTGGCACCCTTCTAGTGCTTGTCCCCACTTTTTGAGGTGGTCTTTCTCATCTGGTGTGGTTAGGATTTCCTAAGGCTGCTGCTAGTAGGGAGGCTTGATGTTTTATTTGCTTCTTGGCTTCTCATTCGTCGGCTTCACCTCGATTGATGAATACTTTGTTGTCGACTTCCAGTAGTTGAGAGATGTTCATACCCATGAGCCCTTCTAATTTTTGGAGCTCTCTTTTAATGTCCATTGCAACCTGTGCAACAAAGGCGGCATTCACCATCATCTGGTTTTCCAGAGCTTCTGGGTCGAAAGGAGTGTAGATTCTGAAGGCCCCGCGAAGCCATTCATAGGAATCTCCTGGATACTCGTCGGGCTTTTGAGTAACTAAAGTCATATTTGTCATGTTTGTGGGTTGTTTTGCCCCCTCTCAGACCCCTCGGAGGAGTGCTTCCTGGTATTGCTGGAGTGCAGCCAGTCCCTGTTCAGTGTTGAAGTCCCAATTAGATTGGGTTTCAGGTGCCACTTCTCAAGCCCATTCTTCCGGGTTTAAGATGGCAGTAGGGGCCTGCTCCTGCAGCCACTTTCAGGCTTTCATCAGAATTCGTCGTCTCCCCTCCGTATTAAATAAAGTCAGGAGGAGATGGAGGCAATCATCACAGGTAGGACAATGGGTTTGGAAAATGGATTCCATGAGATCAATAAGGCCCTGGGGTTTCTCTTAGTAGGAGGGGTGTGATGCTTCCAGTTTAAGAGGTCTGTGGTTGTGAAGGGCTGGTAATATAATACAGGGTTCGATGGTCCTATTTTCTCCAATCTGGGCTGGACCCTGTGTCTCATGGAGGGGCATCTATAATGCGGGTTTTGCTGACCGGAGTCTCCTTGCTAGTGGGTTACAGATCTTTCCTCAGAGGGGGTCAATGTTCCCAGAGGGGCCGAAGGTGGAGGTGTTGTTGGGAGATTTGCTTACATTCCTGGGCTAGGAGGAGAGACCAAAGGTGGGGGTGTTTCTGAGAGATCTGCCTGCACTCCTGGGCCAGAAGGAGAAGTTAAAGAGTGGCCAGAGCATATGGCGGTGGGGGTGGGGGTGGGTCCTCCTCTGAGGACCCTTGATGAATGACTGGCTTCTGGAACCCCATTCCCTGTGCAACCAAGACCCTGCTCTGCCCCTTTTTTCCAATGCACAATTGAAACCAAGGGGGCAGAATCTGGGCTATCTCCAACCAAGAGTTGATGCAGAGAAACTGATCAGTGTGACCAGGAGTTCTTATGACCAACAGCCACACTGCACAGAACCTGGCTATATCCAGGGTCCCTTCCGAGAGCCAGTCAACATTAAATGTCAGTCACTCTATTTCACATAGGGCTCGGAGGGTGCCGGGGCTCATCCGGATGCCATAATCTCCAGAAAAAGCCTTCTTTAAATTCTTGAGCATGCAGTTTAAGACAGTAGGTATTGACTGTGATGAACCCATACCCTGCATCAGTGGTGCAAGACAGACAAAGGAAAGTGTTGCCTCTTTCAAGGCCAATCAGATGCATGCCTCTCCATGTCCCTCGCAAGAACTTGGGCTCATCTTAGCTAAGGTGCCCGGGTAAATTTCGGGTTGGCTGTTATGCCATATTATGTATCTGTGGAAAACAGGCTAGGGCCCACACTGGCTCCGTAGCATATGCCAAGGAGTCACAGACCAGTACAGCAGACACAAGCCCCTGCCATCCTCATTCATTCACACAGTCACTCAGAGGTTATGCAGCCCCTCCCACAGGGATTAACAGTGTTAAATCCACACCCTGAGTCGGTGGTGCAAGACCGACAAAGGAAGGGGTTGCCTCTTTCAAGACCTCTCTGATGCCCGCCTGTCCACATTTCTCATGAGAACTTCGGCTCATCTTAGCTAAGGCACCCAGGTAAATTTCGGGTTAGCTGTTATGCTGTATGACTTAGCCACGGAAAACAGGTTATGGCCCACACTGGCTCAGTAGTATACACCGAGGAGTCACAGACTGGTACAGCAGATGCAAGCCTCTGCCGTCCTCACTCACTCACACAGTCACTCGGTGTTTATGCTGTCCCTCCCACAGGGATTGCCCTATTCTGGAATCTCAGTACTCGAGATTTCAGGAGTTGATAGGTCTCCTCTTCCATCGAGAGACAAGCCTGACTGAGGGCTTGGCACCTGGGGCTTTACCTTTCCGCAGTCTTCTGGCACTGTTCAGTCTGCCTCCCCACTGAGTCAGGCCGGGGTTTAGGGACGCAGCCTGAAGGGACCACCTCGGAAGGAGGTCCCATCAAGAGGACAGGTGGCACCCACCTTGTTCACTCGGAGATTGCCGTTGGCCATGCCCATCAGGCCCAAGTTGGAGGCACAATGGACCTGCTCGGTTGGGTTTCCCGGTCAGGGAACCAAATGTTGCAGCCAGCCAGATATAACCCAAATGGCACTATTGGGAGCACGGATGAACAAAGATTTATTATGCGCGGGCCCAGAGGAGAGTTCACTCTCCAAATTCTGAGCCCTGTTTGCTGATTTTCATAAGTTTGTATAGGTACACTAGGGAGCAAATTCCTGAGCAAGCGGAGAGGCAGGTTTACAAAGGCAGAAAAGCAAGGTTAGCTTATCTTTCTAAAAGCAGAAGGCCATTAGGGAGGAAAAGAGTCATTATCTGTATAGAGTTCTAAACTTCAATTCAGAGGGGCAGCCTGGGGTGCTTATCTTCCTGAAGTCCATTCCATGGATAAAAGGGGAAGAAGGAGGGGAGAGAAGTATAAGGGACCCAGAGGAGTTTATTTTTTTAAAGCTGTGGGTTTCTGCTGAGGGCAGAGTTGGGGTCCCAGCACTTCCCTCATCATTGACAGAGATTAGGGCAGAGAAAATTCTGGTGATCCTGGTATAGAATTATTACTATGATAATGTTGATTATGAAAATGAGAGCTTTTCTTTTGAATTGAAAGCCATTAATAACCTATTTTAAATTGGAAAGTGCAATTGGAAGACTTTACCTACAACATTGAAGGAGTTTCTAATTGCTGATAGTCCATTAGGAAACATTTGTTTGAGGTCCAAGCAAGGACCTGATCATAAGAACAGTAAAGCTGCAATACCCATTAAATGCTAAACATTACCAGAGTTTCTGTGGCAGACTCAGAGAATTGGTGGGAGGAAGAGGTGGGACCATAAAACATGCCATAGGAATATTGGGTAATTAAGGATAAGACTAATAATAAAAATCCCTTCTGAAGAGGTATTCCCAACTTCCCCTTAGATGAGGGAGCCAGCTGTATTCAAGATAAAATTTCCTGACTTTTTTTCCTCTTATGCATTGAGAAAAAAAAAAAAATATATATATATATATATATATGGAAAAATTACCTAGCTTACATCAACTGTAGTTTGCTTCCAAGAAACCAGTATCTCACTTTAATCTTCTCTTTTGAATACATTAATGCTACCTAAATTCTTCTTTGTTCTTTTTCATAAGTTAATACAACTTTTAAAGATTCTGTTTTTAATTAATACTGTCAGCATGCTTTACTTAGTGTCTGGTCCCTGTTTGGCATACAGAGTAGATTCAGCTTAACATAGCTTCTTTTTTGTTTAAGCATATAAGCAAAATTAACTGAGAGCTTTGAAGTCAATTAAAAAGTGCATGTTATAAATACAGAAGGAAGAGTAACCTATCTTACCTAACAAGGACCCCTGAAAATTTTCCTACTGTTGAAAACATCTCAACTGTATGTAGATTTCAGTTCTCTATTTCCTGTAAGTTGATCAAAATGTCTGGGAAAAAATGGCTAAAATTGTGTGCATCTTTATTAAACTAATTTTCATTAACAGCAACAAAAGTCTTTCAATGGCTGCACTTAGGAAGCTGTCTGATAAGCTTATGTAATTCTTCTCACCATCTAATCTCACCATTCTGCATTGTCTGAGCAACAAGACTCAACTATCTCATATACAAGATGAAGAAATCCAACCTGTACTTAGAAGATGCATGTAATATGCTAACAGACATAAAGCTCATTGTGAAGATCTACACAATATGACCCATGCAACATCAAAAAGGCTCTGTGGCTCTGACAGGCCCTCCCTGCTATGGACAAACATACTAACAAAGATGTTTATTTTATTGACTGATTATCTAATGTTCAGGAGGCATCATCATGTGGGAAGGTGTAATTTGTTAAATGCTACATTTATTAAGCTCATTACCTAATCTTAAACTAAATCTACTTGAGTTTGTACATATATTTTCTATTGATTAATTACATTTCCTTAGGAATTTATTCTTTATCTAAACCTTTGAAAGGTTCAAATACTTACTGAAGACAAAGCATGCTTAATATGATGATGACTGATCATGCTGCTAAATGTCCACATGAGCCTAAGTAGAAAACATCAAATCTGTAGATTTAATTAATTTCTTCATTATGCCTATATTTTGTGCTGTGATTTCCTATGATTATTGATATGCTTATTTTTACTATGGTAATTTTATTTAGTAATATTTAGACTTTCTTGGAATTGAGGTAACCTTTGTAAAGAAAAATAAATAATAATGTTTTCTCATGCCAACTAAGGTTTCAAGATCTGGACCCTCAAATCTTGCTTATCATTTGAAATATAATACTTCTACTAAAGTAAATAAAATAGGAATAATGTGTCAAAGGATTTTTTTTTCCTTTTTATTGTTAATTTTAAATGTCAATATGACTTTTACATCCACCATTTTATAGGTCTTTTCCTCACTTCCATATGCATAATTTTGCCACCTGCCTCCCTCTAAAAAAATTTATTTTCAACTTTAACTTAGCCAAATTAAGGAAATAAATATTTTAATATTATTATTATTTGATTTAATACAAGACTAATTTAGTCATGTAATAACTTTAGTCTAATTAATAAGGCTACCTTGTATTTCCATCTATAAGATCAGAGACTGATCCATTACAATTAGTGTTTTGTTTTTTTTAGTAGGTACCAGGAATTGCAATCCCAGGACCTCATACATGGAAGGCAAGCATTCAATCACTGAGCTACATCTGCAGCCCATAATTAGTTTTTCTTGTGAATACTGCTATCTAATTCAGGATATTGGAATTACCCACTTTCTATTTGGTTATTTTCTGTGACAACTGTTGCTGTCAATTATTATGGTTTCTGATCAATGCTAATTATTCCTTCTTGATATTTGTAGAGCCCCTAATTTTGCTGAGGGAAAATTCACAGTTATTTATATTTATTATTTACTGCTTATAAAAGTAAATCATGGGCACATTATAATGATTGTAACATATTTTGACTTATGGATGTGATTGTGGCTGAAATGAGTAGTCTAGGAAGATTAATGTTAGTTGGAGGACAACTGGAGGATAATATTGGGAAAGTATAAAAATGATATTGGCAGTAGATGAGGATTGTGTTTAATAATATAAATACAGTAATGTTCTACTACAGAGTGTTAAAAATGTGGTGATACATGGGAAAATATGAATAAATATAATTTATGAGCTATAGTTAACAACAATATTGTAATGCTTCTGTAGCAAAAGTAAAGTTGGTACTAAATTAATGCTAAAGTTTAAAAAATAAAATGCAATTGGTTTTGTGAGTTATGAATATGATTGTGGGTTTTTTTTCAGTTTTTTCAATAATAAGGGGACTTTGACTATGTAATTTAACTAATCTGTATTCATATGTGTATCTTCCTGAACACTAGAGGAACAACTGAGTTAGTAGCTGGAATTAGATGAAATAAAAGTGCCTAGAAATGAATTTTTAGGAGTAATGTTTCTATAACTTGTTGGACTGCCTTTTTCTGTTATTTTATTTTTTGAACTTGAAATAAAATTATTAAAAATTAAAATATGAGCATACCTATATGTATTTTTCATTTATATACATTGAGTCCATATTTAACCATGTTAACATTACTTTAGTTTAAAGCACAATCAAAATGAAATAATCTACTGTATTTATACTTCTTTTGTTTCATCACTACATCATTATACTCTTTCTGTATACTATTTTTTTTAGTATCATGGACTCCTTAGTGTCCATTGTTTTAATTATTTCTATTAAATATAAGTATTATTTTTGTTATTATTACAATTTTTTTGATGCTCAGAATTTCACAACTTTATCAGCAAGAGACTACTTGGCTCCTTTTGTTCCTGCCCCTATCATTGATAGAATCATCCCTGTTTTCTAGATACAAAAGGATGTTCCAGGCACATACTATTTATCATCTTACTCTAATACATAGTTCCAGCTATCCTCTAAGTATATTCTTTTACGTTGGGAGAAGTATTGGTGATGAAATTATAGATATAAAGTGTGGATATGCATATCAGGGTTTAAATGAGATTGTCTTTTAGAATGAAAAGAATGATGGTCCGAAGTATTTTCTCTGTTGATTCAATGACTACTTTGTTGACTGGGTGGTCAGAGACTGGGAAAGAACAAGACTGGAAGATAAATGGCAAAAAGGTCTGGAAGAGTAAATCTCTAGGAAAAGACAGGCTATAAATATATTCATACTCCATTTTAAGTGTCCAATATCAATTGCAATGAAGAGAATAATCAGGTAGACATGATGACCCACGTTGAGCATGTTGGTAAACCTTTCTCCTAAAATCCCTACACTAAGTGGGCCTATTACAAATTAGTCATGGTAGGAAGGGTGGTGGGTATGTAAGGACTCACCAATATACCTTCTCCCACTAAAGCCAAAATGGGTCCTGGCAATTTAGTATGTCTATGCTACTAATAGCAGAGGCCATCAATGAGCCACTGAAATGGCACTATTCCCTAAGAAGATGAAAGAGTCACATGTGACCAGCCCAATTACCTTTTTCTTCATTCTTATATGTGTAATTTCCTTCTCTAGCTGAAATGTTTTTTTCCTAGTACTCCATCCATTCTGGACTTAAATTCATGGATTTCCAGAATAACTTAATTATTGCCTTGATAGATAGTCCACAAACTTACAAATTTGACAATCATCGATGTCGATCTCAATTTGTATCTCAACACAGGTCTGCTTCCTTGAGCTACATGTATCCAACGGCCTAATTATCATTTACATTTATTTCAGATACACCAAAAATTTTACATAGCCAAGCAGAATGGTTGATACCCCCCCACCCCTGACTTTGAACCTCTGTTCAAAGTCTTCCCTTTCTCAATAAATGGAACTAGAATAAACTGGGTTTTCCTTGGGGCAAAAAAACTAGAAAATATTGCCATTTTATACTTTTCCACATTCTTTACAACCAAATCAAGGGTAAGTCCTCAGTGTTTTACATTGATTAATTTTTTTCCTTTCTCTCTTCCACTTTAACTATCTTCATCCTGACAAAACTAACCAAAGCCACTATCATCTTTTCTAAGTGAAGTGTTACTACTCTCTGTCTTTTGTTTCCTGACTCTATGTTCTTTGTGGCATCCAAAGTTATTTTAAATCATACATCAGATCACAGTACATTTCTGCTTAAAATACTCTAATTTCATAATCAGAATAAAACTGAAACTCCTTACGATCATCTAAAACCACACTAGTCAAGATGTGTTTCAAAAACCAGGAAAATGGGTGTCCCTTGCATGTTTTTACCAAATGAAGACTCTTAGGCTCTGGCCCAGATCTACTGAATTAGTGTGACATTTCATCCAGAAACCTATGTGATTCCATTGCACATTCAAGTTTGAGAAGCAGTAGTCAATAAGTTTCTACAGAGTTTATTCCAGCATACCTTTTCTTTTTTATTGATATTCACACATACATTTCAAACAGGAAAGTTTTCTAAGCAAAGTTCACAGTTCAATGAATTTTCACAAGTTAACACATTCTTGTAACCTACACACAGATTTAAAACAAAAAAACAACAAAGAACATTACCAGCATACCAGAAGTCATCTTCATTCCCTCTTCCAGTCACTTCTGGCTCCTCACCAAAGGTAATCACTATCTTGGGTTTTAACACCATAGGGTGATGTTATCAGTGTTTGAACTTCATATAAAGGAAATCACATAATTATGCACCCCTTTTTTCCTGTTTTCTTTAATGAAAGTTCATGTTTCTGATATTCATTTATAGCTTTGCATTTCATTATTATTTTAATCATTCTCATTTTTGTCTCATATTCCATTGTGGGATATACCACACTGTTGCTTTATTTTTTTAAGATAGTTAAGTTTGGCTTTATTATTATTATTTTTTACACTTTAATTTCCTTTTTTTCCCTTTTTTCAATTTTACTGATACATATTAATAAAGCATAAATCCATCCAAAGAGTACAATCAATGGTATTTAGTGTAGCCACATGCTTGTGCATTCATAACCCCAATCACTCCCAGAACACTTTCATTATTCCAACAATAATAATAAACAAAAAAGCAAACAAACCAGCAAAAGTCATCACGTCTCAATCTCTCTATGTCTCACCTGGTGTACATAGCTGCTATTCTTTTTCTTTTCACTAGTATGTTTGTATTTGTATTTTGTGAAAACAGTTTTATATATGCAAGACTACACAAATTGGTGTTTTACATGAAGTTTTACTATCTTATACAGTTCCATGTTACAATTTTTACCTTCCCTTTCAGTAATATCCATAACCTTAGACTTTTCTTTTCAAACACTGTCATACCCATGCTATAGCTCTGCTAGTAATAACAGTGATGACAGTGGGTATCCTTGTCTTGTTCCTGATCTCAGCTTTCAGTTTTTCACCATTGAGTACTATGTTAGCTGTAGGTTTTTCATATATGTACTTTACCATACGGAGAACACTTCCTTTTATTCTTATCTTTTGGAGTGTTTTTATAAAGAAAACGTGCTGTGTTTTGTCAAATGCCTTTTCTGCATCAATTGAGAGGATCATATGATATTTCTTTTTCAATTTACCAATATGATTTATTACATTAATTGATTTTCTTGTGTTCAGCCACCCTTGCATACCTGACCCCCTTGATGATGTTGTATAATTCATTTAACGTGATTTTGGATTCTGTTTGCAAGTATTTTATTGAGGATTTCTTTATCTATATTCATTAGCGATATTGATCTATAATTTTCATTTTTCATAATATCTTTATCTGGTTTTGGTATTAGAGTGATGTTGGTTTCATCAAAGATTTTGGTAGCATTGCTTCCTGTTCAATTATTTTGGAAATGCTTGAGCAAGATTGGTATTAGATCATCTTTGAATGATTAGTAGAATTCACTTGTGAAGCCATCTGGTCCCAGGCTTTTCATCTTTTGTAGGTCTTTAATGACTGTTTCAAACTGTTCACTTGTGATTGTTTTGTTGAGCTCTTCTCTTTGTTCTAGGGTCAGTGTAGGTGGCTTATGTGTTTCTAGAAATTTGCCCATCTCTTCTATATTGTCTGGTTTTTTGGCATAGTGTTGTTCATAGTATCCTCTTATGATCTCTCTTACTTCTGAGGACACAGTGGTAATGACCCCACTTTCATTTCTCATTTTATTTATTTGCATCTTCTCTCTTTTTTCTTTGTCTGTCTAGCTAAGTGTTTGCTGATTTTCTTGATCTTATCAAAGAACCAACTTTTGGTTGTTTTTATTCTCTCTCTTTTTTTTTTTTGTTCTCATTTTCATTTATTTCTGCTGTGGTATTTACTATTTCTTTCCTTTGGCTTGGTTTGAGAGTAGTTTGCTTTTCTTTTTGTTGTTCCTCCAGGTGTGCAGTTATATCTTCAATTTTAGCTCTTTCTTCTTTTTTAATGTAAGCATTGAGGGCTATAAATTTCCCTCTTAGTATTGCCTTTGCAGTGTCCCATAGGTTTTGATATGTTGTGTTCTCATTTTCATTCATCTCAAGATATATACAGACTTCTCTTGCAATTTCTTCTTTGATCCACTGATTGTTTAACAGTGTGTTGTTTAATCTCCATATATTTATGAATTTTCCCTTTTACCATCCATTATTGATTTCCAGCTTCATTCTGTTATGATCAGAAAAAGTGTTTTGTATAATTTCAATCTTCTTAAATTTATTGAGACTAGTTTTGTGACCCAAAATAGTTTCTATCTTGGAGAAGGAACCATGAGTACTTGAAAAGAAAGTGCATCATGCTGTTTTGGAGTGCGATGCTCTATAAATGAATGTTAGGTCTAGTTCATTTATCATTCAAGCTCTTTTTATTTATCCTCTATCCAGATGTTCTATCTTATACTGAAAGCAATATATTGAAGTCTCCAACTATTATTGTAGAGACATTTATGTCTCCCTTCAGTTTTGCCAGTGTGTGCCTCATGTATCTTGGGGCAGGTGCATAAATATTTAGTACAGACATTTCTTCTTGGTGAATTGCTCCTTTTATTAATTTATAATGACCTCTTCATCCTTTATAACACTTTTGCATATGAAATCTATTTTGTCCGATATTAGCATCACTACTCCAGCTCCTTTTTGGTCACTACTTGCATGGAATATCTTTTTCCAAACTTTCACTTTTAACCTGGTTGTTTCCTGACATCTGAGGTGGGTCTCTTGTAGACAACATATAGACAGATCATAGTTTTTAATCCATTCCGTCAGTCTATATCTTTTGATTGGGGAATTCAATCCATTAACATTCAATGTTATTACTGTTAAGGCATTACTTCATCCATTCTGTCCTTTGGTTCTCTGATGTCTTATCAATCTATTGTTTGTCTTCTTATCCCTTAGTTTACCCTTCCTAATAATCTTCATTTCTAAACTCTTCTCCAAATCTCTTGGTCTTGTTTTTTCCTTTCAGGCTATAGCACCCCCTTTAGCATCTTTTGTAAATCTGGTCTTTGGTATCATATGCTATCTTTTCTCTTTGTCTGTGAAGACTTTGAACTCACCCTCATTTTTGAAGCACAGTTTTGCCATAAGCAGAATTCTTGGCTGGTAGTTTTTTTTTTTCTTTAAATAACTTAAATACGTCATACCAATTTCTTCTAACATCCATGGTTTCTCATAAGAGGTCAGCATTTAATCTTATCGACTTTCCCTTGTATGTGATGTTTTTCTTTTCTCTTGCTGCTTTCGGAATTCTGTCTGTCTCTGATATTTTTCATTAAGAATATTAGGTGTGTTGGGGCATGTCTATTCGGATTTATTCTATTTGGGATGCATTGTCCTTCTTGGATATTGATATTTATATCCTTCGTAAGTGTTAGGAAGTTTTTGATCATTTTTTCCTCAAATATTCTCTCTGCCCCTTTTCAATTGTCTTTTCCTTGTGGGCTACCTATAACGCAAATATTTGTGTGTTTTATGTTGCCATTCAATTCCTTGAGACTCTGTTCTATTTTTCCCATTCTCATCTCTTCAGTGTCTTTTCCAGGTCAGATGTTCTGTCCTCAAAATCACTCATTCTGTCTCCAAGCAATTCAAATCTGCTCTTATGTGCCTCTAATATATTTTTAATTTAATCCATGGTGTCTTTCATTCTCATAAGATCTGTTACTTGTCTTTGAAGGCTTTTAGATAGTTCTTTATGCTCACCCAGTCTTTTCTTAATAGCCTTTATGTCTTTAGTCATATTTTCTTTAAGTTCTTTGAAGTGATATGAGAATTGTGTGATTATCACTGATTAATTATCTTAAATCCTGTATCTCATCAGGATACTTTTTTGTTCCTTTTCCTAGGTCATGTCTTCCTGTTTCCCAGTATTGCTTGTAATTTTTCAAAGATTTATTTAGTTAGTTCTCCACCTCCCACCTTGTTGTTTTGTGTTTGCTGTCTGCTCTCTGCATTCTTCTGTGTCTACGTGTCTTCTCTTTAGGTGGCACCAGGAATGGATCCTGGGACTTTCCAGAGTGGTGAGAGGCACTGACTCTCTTGCACCACCTCAGCTCCCTGGTCTGCCGCATCTCCTATTGTCTCTCTTCTATGTCTTTTTTTTGTTGTGTCATCTTGCTGCGCCAGCTCTCCATGTGAACCAGCACTCTTACAGGCAATCCCTCGGTGCTGGCCAGCTCTCTGCTTGAGCCATGTCAGCTATGGGTCAGCTTGCATTTCACCAGGAGACCCCAGGAGTCAAACCCTGGACCTCCTATATGGTAGATGGGAGCCCAATCCTTTGAGCCAAAATCTACTTCTCTTGCTTGTAATTTTTTGCTGATGTCTAAGCATCTGAATATGTTAGTGAATTTTCTCTGACGACCAATTTCTTTCTTTTGCTTATTGTTTTTTTTTTTTTTTCCCACAGTTCTTCTTTGATATTTGGTTCAAATTATTCCCAGTCTTTAAAATTGCCCAGCTTAAGTTTTCCATATTGGGCCAGGGACTCACTAGTTGGATGCAGATTTTCTCCCAGGGTTTGAATACAGAGAGGCAGTTTTTGTCCATGCAATTTCTAGACCATCTAGCAGATGGAACTTGTTAGTGCACCTTTTCACAAGAAAGTCTGGGCTTTCCTGTGTTCCTGTGTTGAATCTCCAGATTGCAGATTCAAAGCAGGCTCTGCTGGCTGAATTTACTGAAGAAAAGAACCCTGACCTCCCCTCCTTTTTCCTTTGAAACAGCTGACAATGAGGAATATATTTGTTCCCCTCTCAGATTACCGCAATGAGTGGTGTTTTCCCCCAGAATAATATCTTGGGGATGGGGGAGTGGAGCCCTTCCTGGCCTCAATGGGGGCTTGGTAACTCATGTTTATCATTTGGGTTTCTTGGTCTCTCTGTTCCTCACCCTCTTAGGAGTTGTGTAGCACTGTCCTGATGTGCTGACCCCCAAAGCAGTTCTCTCAGACAGCTTTTGGTTCTTTCTCCACTGTTTTTGTGAGAACATTCAGCTATACCTGTTAGTCTGTCGCCATCTTCCCCCCACCCCTTTACTTTTGATGACCATTTGGGTTGTTTACATTTTGAAACTATTTTCAAAATCACATCTCTTCTTGTAAATGTCCTTTTATGAATATATGAATGTTTTTCTGTTGAGTATACACTTAGTAGAAGAGCTGGGTCATTCAGCTTTAGTAAAGCTGCCAAATAGTTTTCCATTTCTTGTACCTATTTGCATTATCTACAGTATTAAATAAAATAAAAGGTCCCCCTACATTGGATATTGCCAGTAGTGAATCTTTTCTGAGAAAGGATTTTCCAACACACACAAACACACACACACACACACACACACACACACAACAAAAATAGACTCAGGGACTTACCAATAAATTAGGAGGTACACTAGAGAATTGCAGTTAAGCAATACCTGATGGTAAGCCAGTTGTGGTCCAGTAGAGATAGCTTATCAGAATGGACAAACAATCATATTAATCAATGTATATCTGTCACTGGTTTTGGAAGACACTCCACTATAATTAAAAAATTGATGTATGCCAGGCATTTCCTGTAAATGCCTGCCATACTAAGAAATGGAAACTTAGCCAATCAGAAATACATAATTTAGGATGAGGGCTTTCCATCAGAAATAGCTCATTTAAGGCCATTCAGTTTATATATAAAATCAGAATATTTCCTGGCTTGCTTCTGCTATAGCTTTCCTTTCACACCCCCGCAGTTGTGCTCCTTTCCACATGTGGTTATGATGCTACAAAATTCATGAATCATAAATTGCTCAAGTAAAAGCTCATAAATTATACCTTCTCTAATATTTTATTTTAACAGCAACCTTCACAGGTTCTGGTTCTTCTACACCCTCACCAAAACTAAGTTCTTTTATGTGGATGTTGTGTTGTTGTTTTACTTTTTGTCATTCTATTTGATGCTTAGAGGTATTGCATCGTAGTTTTCACATCACCTAGTTTTCTGATAATCTCTTCCCAATCTATCCCTCATTCTCTGCATGTAATCCTTTAAGGGCCTTCCTTCTGTTTCCTGTACTCTCTAGATTCATGCATGTATATCTTGCCTGCTGCTCATTATTTGGATCTCCAATGATATATCATCTTCTTAGTTATGCCTTCTGTGTTCACACAGTCCAAAACAGTGTTTCACCAGATATTCTTTCTCATCATTCTCAATATGATTTTCCCATCATTCCCAATATGGTACTTATTAGTACACAAATTTATTTCTTCACCAGTTTATTGTCTAATTTTTCCCAGTAGCATTTATACTCCTACAGGTTTGCTTACAATTGCTTAAACTCCAGAGACTAAAAGAGTGTGTAATGTGTTGCTGGCCTTCAGTAAGCAATTGTTTACTAGCTGACTGGCTTTAAAAAAAAGGGCTTGTTTGGGGCAATTAACAACTAAGGGCTACTGAGTGTAGACTTTGGATAGAATGTACAAGGCATGGAACTGTGTAGCCCAATGAACAATGTGGTAGAAGATGGGCTATGGTTAATGATACAAACAGAGTGTTCTTTCATGAACTATAACAAATGTACAATACTAATACACAGTGTTACTGGGGGTGGAGTGTTGAAAAAAAA
>JAQZBX010003414.1:0-65406 GCA_029593785.1 Cabassous unicinctus
GGTGCCAGGGCATGTGGAAGTTCCATGCAACACCTGGACTCTGTATAATATTTTGCATCACCCTAGAGGTAAAGTGGCTACCATTTCCTGAATCTATATTTTCTACTAACGCATAGCGGGAAATGATTTGCTAAGGGATAATTTTTGAAGTTCCTGATGCTGAAGCTGAGGCCAGGGGATATGTTTTTACCCATACAGTCAGATGATCTACGATAACCAGAAGATACTTTAGTCGACCCAAAGGGCGCATTTCAGTACAGTCGACCTGAATGCTCTGAAATAGCCTGAAGTCAGGCTCCTTTCCCCCTGGTACTTGCTTTTTTAATACTTTATTATTAACTTTCTGACAGATTATGCACCATTCACTTATTTGTTTGACTATAGTATAAAGGCCCATGCACCCGAAATGCTTGAGGACCATTTCACACATAGCCTATGCTCCCCAATGACTTCCTTGGTGCAAAACTTCTAGTACCTCCCTCATTATTTGTTTGTTCAACATCTACCAGGCATCTGGGAGGAGCCATTTCCCTTGGTTATCTAGGATTGCCCCCAATTGTTCTAGTTCTTTTACCTCTTTTTCAGAGAATACAGGGATTCCAATTTCCTTGCGGATGGAAGGTATCAGGACTACCAGTTCCAGAGGGGGACAGAAGGAAGCCTTTTTGGCCTTTTCATCAGCCAATCTGTTGCCTTGTGCTTCAAAAGTATAACCTTTCTGATGCCCATTTATAAGCATCACTGATATTTCTCTTGGTAAAAGTAGACTAGCTAACACTTGTGTTACCAGTCCCACATGGACTAATTCCTTCTCTCTGCTGTTGATTAATCTCTTTTCTTCCTAAAAATTTCCAAGGGTGTGGACCACTCCAAAGGCCTATTTAGAATCAGTGTAGATGGTACCACCTTTGTCCTCTAGCAAATTAAGAGCTTGATTTAATTCATACATCACAAGTCTAAGACTCCAATCACTGGGCAATTGACCAGCTTCTTTCACCTCACAAGTTAGCCCATCAACAACTGCATAGCCATTGTGCCTCTTGCTTTCCAGGACCCTAGAGGACCCATCGATGAACAACTTTTCCCTGAATGCAAGGGAAGGTTCCCTAGATTGGGCCAGACTCAGGTCTGGTAATCAACTAAATCTAAACAATCATGTTCAGGAGTTTCTACCTGGTGGGACCCTTTCCAGAGAAAAGAGGCAGAGTTCAGACTATGATCTATTGTAAGTAGGAAATCATCCTTTTTCATTAAAATTGCCTGATATTTCAGATTTTGGGTATCTGTTAGGCACCATCCTGCTTTTTGAGACAAAATAGTCCTGACCAGGTGAGATACTAATGACTAGTGCCCCTCCAAAGGTCAGTTTCCTGCATTCTTCCATCAAGAGAGCAGTGGCTACAACAGCCTGAACACACAATGGCCATCCTCTGGAGACATGGCCCAGGATTTTGGAAAGGAAGGCCATTTGTTTCTTTTGGCCTCCCCAAATTTGGGTCAGGACTGCCAATGCTGTTCTTTTATCTACCATGATGAACAAATGTAAAGGCTTTTTGAGGGAGGGGAGCACTAGAATAGGGGCTTGCACTAATGGCCATTTGATCCCCTCCAATGCCTTTACCTCTCCCTCCTTCTACTCTAGTTCATCAGGCTCCTCCTCTAGCAGTTTTTGGTATAGCCCCTTGGTTTGTGATGCATAAGAATCTATCTATAATCTACAATACCCCAACAATGCCCAAATTTTCCTTAGTTTTCATTTTGTCTGGGGAAGAGATAGCTCAAATATGGCCTGAAATCTTTCTGGATTTATATTCCGCATACCCTCGCTGATGAGATGGCCCAGGCATTTGACCTCTCTTTCTACAAATTGTTGCTTAATTTTTGACACTCCTAGCCCTTAATCTCTCAAGAAATTCAATAAGCTCTTTCTAGTTTGGACTACTTTTTGCCTTTCTTCACCTGATTAGTAGATCATCCACATATTGTAAAAGGCAAATTTCAAATGGGACTGAAAATTTCTCCAAGACTTTCTCCAACTCCTACCCAAAGAGGTTGGTAATTCTTTGAAGCCCTGGGGCAGAACTATCCACCTATATTGCTGCTTTCTTCCAGTAGTGGGCTCCTCCCACTCAAAGGCAAATACATCCCTACTCTCTGGATCAAGAGGACAGGCCCAAAAGGCATCTTTTAGATTTATTACACTAAAGCATTTATGATGGTAGGGGATCTTACTAAGGAGAGTATATCAGTTTGGGACTAACTGGGTGTTGAACCTGGACAATTTGGTTGATGACCCTTAGATCTTGTACCATACTCCAACTGCCATCTGATTTCTGAATGGGCAAGATAGGAGAATTGAAGGGGGGCATACAGGGCTCCAAGAGTCCATCCTGAAGGAGACCTTTGAGGATGGGTTGAAGTCCTTGCCTCTCCTTAAGGGGAATGGGATATTGTCTTTGACAAATAACTTCCCCTTCCTTTTTCAATTTGATCTTAATAGGGGAGACCTTCAAACCACCTCTATTCCCCTCTCTCACCCACACTTCTCTGATATCTTTTTCATATTCTTTGCTGAGCATGGCTAGGACTACCTCTATCTGCCCATCCGTTCCTTCCTAATTCAAGCCCATAGATACTATTAAGACCTTTCCCAACAAATTACTCCCAACTTCTGGAGTAATTTGTTCCAGTGACCTTTCCTCTGGGAATGGAGGGGGAATATAAAGAGGTGGGAGGTTCAATAAGGGGTCCTAAGCATTAGTTTCCACAGGTTTAGTTTCTGATTCTAGATTTTCAGCTTTCATAGGATAAAGTGTGGTCCCCTTTCCCTTTAACCAGCACATGGCATAGTCAGACTCTTCCTTGGAGAAGGGCTTTTTCCCATTCACATACAGCACCAGGTAGGCACAAAGCCAATCCTCATCTGTCCCATATTTTGGCCAGAATATGTTAGGCAGTAAAATACTTTCCTTGGGCCAGATACAACAGAGATATTTGATCTATTTTTTTTTTTTTTGTCTTTTCCCTTGGTCTGATCATTGTCGGTCCAGTACATGAACATCCTCTCCAATGGACTATCCAGAGGAATTTCCTCGAAGGGATCCTACAGATAACCTGTTTCCCTTTATCCCAGATGATTGACTACCTCTATTTCCCATCCCAAGTCTTGTCTGGGTTTATTTCTCTCAAAAAAAAGTTTTTTTGTTTTTTTTTTTCTTGCATGTTTGTCTCTGGCCCTTTACCTCACTGGAGTAGGGATGCACAGACTGGGACACCGTACTCACTTTGTGCAGTATATCATGTAACTCAGGCTTGCACAATCAACCTCAGATTCATCAGAATTCCTGATCACCAAGGCAATACATAACAGTCCTTTATTTCTTACCTTGGTTTGTGCATGGAGTTACCTGATCAATGAAAGGCAGATTTCCTTTCTCTTTTTCTCATCCACAATCAGCAGATCTATGCATCTGTTCTTGATTCCTTCAGCTGTCAGAGGTGAGGCCTTCACTGGTGGAGTCCAAGACCACTTAAACAGTGTGGTGTGCCTCCCCATGATCCACCTTGGGCATCTGTTCTCTGAAGCTTCAGATCTTGGATGAGCCTCAAAATTTTTAGAAAGAAATCTGGTCCTGGAAGAAATAAATCTCATCTGATTTTGGAGAACAAAGATTTTATTCTCAATCTTGCAAGAAAGGGTGTGCAACCAGAACATGTGGCTGGCATGCTGAACAAAAGAAACTGACACATTTTTTTACACTCTCAATCCTAGCATGCAAACCCACCCCTGCTTCTCCATTGATTGGATACTCCAGGGGATACAGCCTATCCAAGAGGTCTAACATTCCTGTGCAAGTCCCCTAGTCTTTGAATAACAGTTTCCCTTATCACATTCCAGCAGTTTTGGCCATTTACTTGTCCTTTTACCAAATAAGGAATGGAATTTAGTACTGATCTTTGAGTTGTCGTAATTCTTTCTTGGGTGCCATGTTTACTGTTATAATGGTTTGGGCTGTTTTCTTTATCTCTTCTTAATTCATGTGTAGGTGACTGATGCAATAGCCTGCCAAATGACATTAGTCTTATTCCCCATGTACTTTATTACCTTTATGTGAAAACTAAACTTATCCACATTTCTTACAGATATATAATTATTAATGTAGTTACTTTCATAATCCTTTCCGGTGTCCCTTTCCTAATATCCAATATTGTATGATATTAAGTTAGATAAACATGCTTTATTTTGGTGAGCATTTACCTGATATATAGTTTTAATTATTTGTAAATGAAATGAACATTATTTTCAATCCTTATGTTTTTGAAAGAACATTTTTCAGCAATATATATCTGAGCTCTTCCCCTCTAGATGGTAGCTTCAATTTATGGTATCTGATATTTCTGACAGACAGAAAATGAATAAAAAACCTAAGGATCTATTAGTTTTTGATCCCATATGTCTTGGGTGGGGCCTAGGTGATGCTGATTCTGCTTATCTTGGGACTGCATATTGAGATCCATTAGGGGCTTACATCAGACATTTTTACTGTAATACTGAACATGAATCAACAATGGAACATTACTATAAGATGCATGTTTCTGTGAATAATGTGCCTTCCTCTTTGTAGTTCGGAGAAATTTTTCATGTACTAATGATATTAATACTTTTTTTGTCAGGTATAGATTACAAATATTTTTCTAGTCTGACAATTATTTAAATTTGTTTCTATTTCCTTTGCCATAATACAGTTTATATTTGATATAATCAAATTTATCTCAATATCATCTCTAAATTATATTCTTATTTATAGAGGCTACAGAAAGCTTTTCTACATACAGAAAGCACTGGGAAATCAAGTATTATGTAAACTGTTTATGAACACACAAAAAATTGCTGACATAAATTAAACATTACACAAAATTTTTAATAACTATTTCATAAAGTGACCTAAATACAGAATCCGGGTAAAAACACATAATTACACAAGATTTAATTCTGGAGAGGAAAAGATTATCATAAGCCTATAAAGGTAATTTATCTCATCAACTAGGATTCTACAGTATCATTAATAGTCTTCATGCAAGGTTATTTATTCAAGCAATCCAAGATGACCTACTGACAATTTTATTCTTAATTGGTAAGTTTGTCATTTATACTGCATACATTAATAAAAACTTCCTACATTATTGTGATTGTAAAAAATAGCATTGATTTGTATATCTGAAAATTATTAAAATGTGAAATTTTGAGTTGTTACTCAAAAAAAGTAAAATAAAATGAAAACAAAAATCAAACTTCCCTGCTTTGTCTAGGAGTCAAGATGGTGGCAAGGGGAACCTCAAGCATTCCAGAGCTTGAGCCAATGACAGGAGTAGAGGGCAGCAGCAGCAGCAGCAGTAGCAGCAGCAGGAGGATGGCTTGAGGGGCCGGCACCAGTATGGACTGTGGTGCTGGTGGTGTTGGTAGCAGCAGCAGTTTCAGGAGGAGCCTCCAGGAAATGGATGAAAAGAGGCTACTGGACCCAGGGTTGAAGGTTTCTATAGGCCTCTGGGATTATACTCTGAAGAACCAGCAGATGGGAGGCCTGAGTGACTGATGGAGTTTCAATTAAAGGCCATGACTACTGACAGAAATGTCACCTTGGAATGTAATAAACAAGCCCTCCAGTCTCATACTAATAGGAGCTGGGTGGGGAAACATCCTGAAACAACACCTGTGAATTGCAGAAAAGTAAGAAAGAACTGGGCTGTTGACCTTTAAGACTTGTTGATTTCAGTAAGATGTAACTGTTAAGTATCTATTAACCTTGCACATGCTCACACGTATTTTCTTTGTTCTAAAGCTGAAATAAAAGTCACACTTTGTGAGGTGGCTGGGCTCTTCTCTCCAGATCGGATGGAGGGTCCCCTGATCCCAGTTTTTCTTCTCATTGTTTCTTTCTTTCTCATCTGCAGCACCATTTTCACCGACACAGTTCCTGAACGCCAACATATGGCACCCAATGTGGGGCTCTGAAAATGAAACTTTTCTTTCAGTCAGTGCATGGACCAAGGAGCTCCTGAGAGTGGTTTTAAAGAAAAAGAAAACAGAAAAGATAAGCTTCATCCTTGGAATCATCAGGGTAATGGGTAATCAGCAGTCAAACTTTGAAGAGTTCTCTAGAGTGTTAAAAACTTTATTAAAATGCACCTGTGCAACTATTAAATCCTCGGCTTTTGAGGAGCTTTTTTTTCTTTTACAGAAATATTGTTATTTGTTTCAGCCAAAAGGGCAGGATATTTTAAACCTGGAACAATGGAAGTTAGTGATGAAAGCTTTAAAAAGAGCTCATCAAAAGGGAGAAATAATTCCCCTTCATGTATGGTCTTTGTGTAGTCTTATTTCGGTTGCTCTTGAACCTTTACAAACAGATGAAGATGAATATTGTAAACAGGATACTGCTATTGCTGGACCAATAGCAGAACAAGCTAATGGTGATTTTAATGAAAATATACATGAAAAAGTTAACAAACAGGCAAAAACAGATAAACTCAGGTCTAATAAAAAGAAGGAAAGGAAAAGGGAAGTTTATGAAACTTTTTCAGTGGTCACTGTGCTATCCGCTCCAAATTATAATTTATTGTCTTTTGAACCAGCATGTGCACCACCTAAGGTATCTACTGATCCATTTTTTACAAGATTTGATGACCCTCCAAATGTTTCTGTTTTTGTGCCAGCACCATCCTCCTCAATTATGAAAAGTATAGCTAAGGGAATTAGAGAGGGAGATTCAGAGGCTATGCAATTATTTTCTACTTTTCCAGTAACAGTTACTCAACTTTCAGTAGATGCTGACAATCCCCAAGTGGGTGTACAATATGAGCATGCTCCTATTCCTTTTAAAACTATCAAAGAATTAAAACAAGCATGCACTCAATATGGTGTAAATTCTCCTTATACTCAAGGATTGGAGCAAGGAATGGCACAAACAGACAGATTAATACCCTGGGACTGGGATTTGTTGGCTCGAGCTGTCCTTAGTCCAGCAGAATTTTTACAATTTAAAACTTGGTGGGCTGATGAAGCTAATATTGTAGCACGACGAAATCAACAGCAAAATCCCCCAGTGCCTATTACTGCTGAACAAATTTTAGGAATAGGTCAATGGGCTGGAGTTCCTTGCCAAGCTCAATATGATGATATTGCCATTATACAAGTTCGATTGTGCTGCCTAGCTGCCTGGCGATGAATCTCCACCCCTGGACAGGCTGTTCAATCATTTTCAAAAATTGTTCAAGGAAATAATGAACCCTATGTTGAATTTGTAGCGAGGCTGGCAGATGTAGTCAACAAGACGGTAACTCAGCCTGACCTTAAAGAAATGCTTATTCTGATGTTGGCTTTTGATAATGCTAATAGTGAGTGTAAAAAGGCTTTGCATCCAATAAAGGCAAATGGAGGTAATTTACAGGATTATGTTAGGGCATGCCAAGACATTGGGTCTAATACATATAACATGACCCTTCTTGCAGCTGCTATAAAGAGACATAGTCCTATGATTAACAATTTAAATCGCTCTAAATGTGGGAAGCCAGGTCATATTAAAAAGGATTGCTAAGACAAAACTGGTGTGAGAGCTACATCCAGCAGCAATATTAGATCAATACCGACACGTGTATGTCCAATATGTCAGAAGGGGTTTCACTGGGCCAAGGAATGCCATTGTAGATATCATAAAAATGGCAGTCTCATTAATAAGTTGGGAAACTTCCAAGCGGGCCTTGCTCAAGGCCCTCAGACAAACAATATGAGCACATTTCCCAACCTAGCTCAAATCTACCCAGTCAGCAACGGAGCAGCTTACTCCGGCCTATAACAGAACTTAAGGCAGTTACCAACGGCAGTGCAGCTGTCGATATTCCCTCAGCTGAAACTAAGTTTATTATGCCTTCACTGGGTATACAAAAATAAGGACAGGAATTAAAGGGCCTATCCCAGAAAACAATGTATGTTTCATTATTGGCCATAGCAGTCTTACGACCAAAGGTGTTTTAGTACAAACCGGGATCATTAACTCAAATTTTGATGGAAAAATATGTTTATTGGTACAAAGTTTAACTCCCTATCAAATTGAATTAGGAGATAGCATAGTTCAACTTCTTTTGTTACTGTATCGTAAACCTCCTATAAAACATGTAGAGGAATTTGGTTCCATTGGGCATAAACTTTTTTGGCAAACAGCAATTGGGGATGAAAGGTCTGAAATTACCATAAAAATAAATGGAAAGATATTTTTAGGATTGGTGGATACTGGGGCTGATGTCTCTATTATTGCTAAATGATATTGGCCACAAGCTTGGACTTTGCAAAAGGTGCCTACAGTTTTCACTGGCGTTGGAACAATGACAGATGTTTATCAAAGTACTCAGATATTTAAGGTAGAAGGTCCAGAAGGACAAGAGGCTGCTCTGCAACCTTATTTTGTGGATGTTGGACTTAATTTATGGGGAAGAGATTTATTACACCAATGGGGAGCTTATTTGAATAATCCTCACATTTCTGATACAGTTAAACATCTTATTACTCATATGCAATACGCTCCCCCTTCCCGACCTGAAACGTGACTTACTGGAGACTACCATGGCCTAGGATATTCAAATTTAGAGTAGGGACTACTGTTACAAAGGGCATTACATTGCCTTTAAAATGGCTAACAAACAAACCTATCTGGGTAGAACAGTGGCCCCTTCTGAAAGAAAAATTGGAAGCCCTGAAAAAATTAGTGCAGGAGCAGGTAATAGCAGGGCATAATGAGCCCTCTACTAGTCCGTGGAATTCTCTAGTTTTTGTAATTAAAAAGAAATCTGGCAAATGGTGCATGTTAACTGATTTGTGTGAAATTAACAAAGTTATTTTCACACAAATTTTATGATCCCACAAAATTGGCATATTATTATTATTGATTTAAAATATTGTTTCTTTACTATTCCTCTTAATCCAAATGATAGAGACAAATTTGCATTTACTATTCCTTCTATTAATCATTCAGCTCCTACTGAACGATATCAGTGGAAAGTTTTACCTCAGGAAATGATGAACAGTCCTACATTATGTCAATCCTTTGTTCACATTCCATTACAAATTTTACAAAAACAATTTCCTAAGGCTATAATTATTCATTATATGGATGATATTCTTTTTGCCACCAAGCAATCTTCTGAGCTGAAACAACTATTTCTGCTGGCTAAAGAAGTTCTTCCTCAACATGGGTTGCAAATACCCGAAGAAAAAATTCAAAAATAGCGTTCCTTTTCAATATTTAGGTCATACTATTAATAAGAATGTTATAACTCCACAAAAGGTCCAGTTTCGAACTGATAATTTATGTACTTTAAATGATTTTTAGAAATTACTGGGTGATATTAAATGGATATGGCCTACTTTAGGAATTCAAACTTATGCTTTAACTAACCTTTTCAATACTTTAACAGGAGACCCTGACTTAAATAGTCCTCACATTTTAAGCCCAGAAGCAAAAGAGGAGTTAAAATGACTGGAAAAAGAGTGCAAAATAGCCAACTTACAAGAATAAATATAAATCTTCCAATTTCTCTTTTAATATTTCCATCTTGCCATTCCCCTACTGGGATACTTTGGCAAGAGGAGTGCATAATTGAATGGATATTCCTACCCAACAAAGATACATAAAAACTTCATACTTATCCTGAAAAAATTTCAGCAGTAATATCAAAAGGCTGTATTCGCCTGAGACACCTTATGGCTAGAGATCCTGATAAAGTCATACTAGACCTTACGAAGCAGGAGCTTTCTCAGCTCTGGCAGTTCAGTAACTCCTGGCAAGTGGCCTTAGCAGATTTTTTTGGAACAATTAACAATCACTTCCCAAATTCAAAATTTTACAGTTTTTAAAACGTACTTTATGGATTCTTCCTAAGGTTGTCAAACAACAGCCACTCTCTGCTGCACCAACTTACTACACTGATGGCAGCAGTAATGGAAATGCAGGCAATTTATGCCCAACTATAAAACCTTGGAAAACACCTTATTTATCTGCCCAAAAAGTAGAACTAATGGCTGTTATTCAATTGCTAACTGATGTTTCTGAGCCTTTAAATATTGTGTCTGATTCTGCTTATGTTTGTCACGTTGTTTGTCATATAGAAACAGCTCAAATAACTCCAGCTTCTGAATTAGAAGTTCTTTTCCTACAATTACAAAAAATTGTTTGTGAATGATCTAATCCAATCTAAATTACTTATATTCATTCCCATTCTCAACTTCCTGGCCCTATGGCTTCACAAAATGATTTAGTAGATAAACTTATTGCTCATACAGTATCCGCTGCTGATTATCATAAACTTACACATACTAATGCTTTTGGCTTACATCATAAATATCCCCACTTAACAGTAGAAGAAAGTAAGAGGATTGTTAGACAATGTCCTACTTGTGGGCCCATAAATGCCCCCACTTTCTCTCCAGGAACTAATCCCTGTGGAAAACATCCTAATGAAATTTGGCAAATGGATGTTACACATGTGCCCTATTTTGGCTTCCTTCAGTATGTGCATGTGACAGTGGATACATATTCTAATTTTATTTAGGCAACTGCTCAAGCTGGTGAAAAGGCCTCATATGTATGTTCTCATTTATTACATTTTTTTGCTGTAATGGGCCTGCCAGCACAGCTAAAAACTGATAATGGGCCTGCCTATCTTAATCAGTCTTTCAAAAAATTTTGTGGTGACTGGAATATTAAACATGTTACAGGTTTGCATATAACCCCCAAGGACAAGCGATAGTAGAAAAAACTAATCACTTATTAAAATTAATGTTGCAAAAACAAAAAGGGAGGGATGGAGGAGAATCTGCTAAAGACAAACTATCTAAAGCATTGCTTACCTTAAATTTTCTTAATAGACAACAAATTTCTAAAAGCACAGCAGCAGAAAGACATTGGGAGGTTAATAAAAAGAATGAAAATGAAAAATGTGGACAACCAATATATTGGAAAAATGAAACAACCAATAAATGGTAAAAAGGAGAGGCAAAATTTTGTGGCAGAGGTTTTGCTTTTTTTCATTACAGAAACAGGAGAAGAGCAGGGGATCCCCTCCAGAAGAATCAAGCCTAGAGTTGAAGATGCTGCCAAGACTTAAACTATGGATATGGTGGTTTTACATTGGATTAATTATAATTATAGGTAAAGTATTAGGTCAAGGTAAGATACCACATCATAATTACACTTATTGGGCATATATTACCAACCCACCTCTTTTAGAGCTGTTAACTTGGAACAATGAGTCTTACCCAAGTTATCTTAATCAATCTCACCATTTTCCAGGACCTATACATATATAACTACCCTTAAAGCCAAAAGAAGAAGGGAAACTTATAGAAAATTTAACTTTACCTTTAATAGACTGCCCTATTGTATTGGATATGGTTCTGTACGCATGCAACCTAAAAATCACAGTGTAGTTTTAACAGAGAAAAATGAAACTTGAATTCATGTTTTCATTTTCCCTTCCTTACCAAATAAATGAGAAAATATGGAAAATCTTACATGTCCCTCTCACAACCGACTACTTAATGACAAATGGCATATTTGTCATGGGCTTACAGAGGCTATGTTGTTTAATGATACCTATGGAATTGTAAAGGATCAGGCCCTTACAGGGATAGCAAAACCTATTAAAAACACAACCATATCTTGGTTCATTAATAATCCAACCCTAATTACTAATGACAATAATCCTTATTTCTGGAATTTTGGTAATACAGCATTTACTAACAGCTCAATAAATTGGAAAAATCAAGGAGGATATATTCCACAACCATGGGACACTAAACTTAACAAAACTCAAAGTTATTTGTGGAAATTATTTTTGGGAACTGGTCCAATTTTTGAATGGCAAGGCAGTAAAACTAATATTACTAATTTAAAAAGAAAACTCAATTTCTTACAGTATGTGTACAAGATCCTATAGTTTTATCATTGGAAAAGTAACTTTTGGTGAAAGGAACATTAGTTGCTCCAATTGCTCTTTATTTACATGTCTTAAGAATTCACATTTGGAGGAAAATCCAACTCTTTTTATAGCAAGAAGAAGAAAAGGACTATGGTTAGCGGTTCGGATGACCAGACATTGGTAAGAGTCTCCAGAATCCCAGTTGCTGTTTCATTTCCTCAACCATTATTTAAAAAGAACTAAAAGACTGATTGGACTTTTAATATCAGGAATTTTGGGACTGATTGGCATCATAACCACTGCAGCTGTCGCTAGCACAACCCTGCATCAAGGAGTCCAGAATCCACAATGTTAAGGACTGGTATAAAAATGCAAGTGAGATGTGGCATAGCCAGTCTCACATTGATATGGGACTGAATAATTGTGTGAATGATCTTGAAACCACTATTATACAATTGGGTAATCAAATTTATAATTTAAACTTGTTAAGAGCTCTTAAATGTGATTGGAATGAAAGTTCTTTTTGTATTACTCCTTTGGGAGTGAAAAATCATTTGATTGGGTATATTTTAGAATTGTAAAAGAAGGCAATAAGCATGTCTACATATATTCATAGAAAAAATGAAGAATTAGATCAGATTAATGCATTTATGTTAATAAACTTGGCCATGAAAAACTAATTTTGCATTTTTTAGTAGAAAGATTCTACTAATAACCCCTTGATCATAATACTAATTATCTGCACAAAAATATTCACTTAAGGAACCTGAAGAAGTATAAATATTAATAAAATTGCCTTCCATGTAAGAGCTCAAAAGCTTGACTGGTAGTCAATGATGGGTTAAATTCTCAGAGGAGGACAACCTAAGACAGGCACAGTCAAAGAGCCTATGGAAGAAGACAAATATGACAGGAGGTCACCTTGTATCAGCTTATATAATGGTTCCTATGAGCTTCACTGAAAAAAAAAATATTAGCTAATAAAAAAGGGGGAAATGATGGAGTTTCAATTAAAGGCCATGACTACTGACAGAAAGGTCAACTTGGAATGTAATAAACAAGCCCTCCAGTCTCATGCTAATAGGAGCTGTGTGGGGAAACATTCTGAAACAACACCTGTGATTTGCAGAAAAGTAACAAAGAACTGGGCTATTGACCTTTAAGACTTGTTGATTTCAGTAAGATGTAACTGTTAAGTATCTATTACCCTTGCACATGCTCACACATATTTTCTTTGTTCTAAAGCTGAAATAAAAGCCACACTTTGTGAGGTGGCTGGGCTCTTCTCTCCAGATCAGATGGAGGGTCCCCTGATCCCAGTTTTTTCTTCTCATTGTTTCTTTCTTTCTCATCCGCGGCACCGTTTTCACTGACCCAGTTCCTGAACGCCAACAAGTGACTGAAGAAAACAAAAGCTAATGCACCTAACTATTCTCATTCACATTCCCTGAAGGTTGGAGCAAACTCACAAGCTCAAAAGACTTATTTTTGAGATGTGGGGACCACATCAGCTCCCCTGAGTTGTTGTTTTTTTTTTTCCTTTGTTTCCTTGTTGTTTCTTTTTGCTTTATTTTATTTTGTTTTTATAAGGCACTGGGGGACTGAACTCAGGACCTCTGATGTGGGAAGCAGGTGCTCACCCACATGAGCCACATCCACTTCCCCAACAAAGATTTATCAGAGCATCATCCTTTTCTCACCAAGTCTATAGTTGTGGAAACAAATTGTATAGCCTTGACCAGGGCCACAGAATCCACAAGGAAAAACAAAGTGAACCTCTGGCCTTGCCACCCAAAAAAAATAAGTTTATTAAGCATGGAAAATCTAGTAGATCTACTGATCACACCAAGGAGATGTGAGAACTCATCTCTGGGTGGGATGTTAGAGATATCAAAGCATTATTGGAAAAATATGAGGGAACTTCAGCCATAAAGGAGCTTTCCCCACAATCCAGTTTGGCAAGGTGAGAAGCCTGGACATTGCAGAAAGATAAGGTTGATATTTATGGGTACAACTATTGTACTGAGTAGACTTAATCATTCATGAAATTTGTCTTCTTGTTCATTTTGCCATTTTGGCAGCAAGGTACCCATTTTTGAAAACACTGCTTTCTTTCTCAACTGAATATAAAGCACAGATAATAATGGGCATCAATACAGCTGGTATAGATATGATCATGTTTTCTGCTTTATAACAATACCTTTATACAAGAGAGTTTGGAATGGAAAACTCAAGTTTTCAAAATGTCCATATCCTTGTTCAGCTTAGTGAAGAATTTGGAATACCAAATTCCCTTGATATAGATACACATGGACTCTTTCTTTACATGGGTCATCATGAGGTTGTCTTTAGTTTTTTTTTCAGATTCTGAACTTGTTTTAGTTTTGATGGAAATCAGAACTGTTTAGATGAAGAGCTCAAAGCTCACAAGACTATTATTTCAGCAAGGTCCCCATTTTTTGGAAATTTACTACAAAGGAGATTATGGACTGGTGAAGAAATCACAGACGGAACTTTGCGGACTTCCACAAGAATTATATTAGATAAGTCCATTATACCAAAAAAAATATGCAAAAGCTATATGACACTGTATATATTCCAACACACATACAGTTGTCCTCTGAGTTTTGGACTGTGGTGTCTCTGCTGCAGCCTCAGTGAAGTTCAGGCTTTTGTTACAGGGAAGCTGAACATGGGCAAGGCAGAAGAAGCCATGGAACTTTATAATATAGTACTGTTCCTAGAAATTAACATGGTTGCACAAGGTATGAAATTCTGATTATAAAAGTTTGATTTCCAAAATTACATATTTGTCTTCCAAATTGAAAATACAACTGATTTATTGTATGATTTCAGTGTTTTGGATGTGATAAGCTAACTTTTTTTACTCTTAATTATTACATCTGAGACTGAATTGATGGGTCAGTATTATGAGGCTCCTGAATGAGTATTAAAAACAAACATTCAAAACTGTGACTAAACAGCAGTAGATGAGACTCTTTCCTCCTCTACATTATCTATATCCTATCTCCACCGAAGTTTGGATTAGTCCAGTTGCCCAGATATTAAGGTTATCCTTCATCTAGGACTCCTTGAATAACTTAGATTCTCATTTTTACATTTAATAACTTGCTGCTGTTTAAATGTTTAGAATAAGAATATATATTCATTTAAAAATGAAGATAGTCACATTTGGATACAAATTTAGTTTAATTAGAGAATTGGGCAGGACTTCTGATTTAAATTTTAAAATATCCTGTATATTAATGTTAAGTTTAAGCTGCTCATCATGCAATATCTTAACAGCTGTAAGGCATGGTGAATGCTAAACTCCAGAGCCTTCTTCATTTAATTTAAACCAAACAATTTAGGTAGGATTGCACATCTTTTGTATTATAAGCCAATGAATACATGAAAGTTATATAAAAATAACTATATATCAATTGGTAAAAATCAGAATCACATAATGACAGAGGTGGAAAGAAGTTTTTTGACAGAGCAAAGAGAGTTTACTGTTTTGACAGAATGCATACTGAGTTTTCATTGGCCTTATATAAAAGAAAACAAGCTATGTCATATGAGATTATTTGAGAAATTTAATTTAATTAATGTATATTTGCTTTAAAAATACATTAGAAGTTGCCAATTAGAAGAGAATGCTAATGATTTGGAAAAAAGACATGGATTTAAATAAGGAAAACTAAGCACATTTTTCTAACTTGAGAACAATATGTGTTTTATTGCCAAGTCAACAAATTTATAGGGATTTGAGGAACAAAAAGCTCCTATTAATTAGCAATGCTAGTAATAAGATGAAAATATTAATAAGCATTTATACACATTGGTGAAAAAAAGTCGAGGTTTCTTTTACATAAAGAAACTCTTCAAATATTTTTTACATTGCCTTTTCTAGTACTAGTTGAAGTTTTGTTTTACTACTATGACTATGCTATGAGCCTTTGCTCTTGAAATTGATACTTTGGCTATTGCTGTGCGGTGCCTAAGAGTTGCCTCCTGAGATCCTCCTTGTTGCTCAAATGTGACCTCTCTCTAAGCCAACCTCAGCATATAAATGCATTACCTTTCTCTCAGCTTAGAACATGACACCAGGGATGAACCTCTGTGGCACTGATGGATTCCTACCAAGCACCAACTAGCAATGAAACTGGAAAAAGACCTCAAATAAAAGGAAAAGATAAAGACAAATGATTTCATATGGCTAAGAGACTTCAAAGTGTGTCAGGAGGTTATCCCAGAGGTAAAGCTTATGCATGCCTCTGCAGGATCTCATAGATGGCCAAAGTGGATACTACCCCAAATAGTGGGGTTCCTGAAGGCTATGGATACACCCAGGTCCTATGGTGATGGTAGATAGCTCTGGAGTTTGGTGCCTTGGCAGTGGACCCTACTTTGGATTTTGTGCTCCTGAGAGTAACAGAGCTGGACTCAATTATGGCTCCCCTACTGTGCCGGTTAGGCTAATGTGTCAAATTGGCCAAGTAATTGTGTCCAGGTGATTGGTCAAGGAAGCACTAGTCTGATTGTAATACAAGAGCATTTATGGACTTCAGTCACCAGTGAGTTTATTGCATGGATGACTGATTACATCTGCATTAATCAGGGAGATTGCATCATTAATGGGAGAGGCTTTTATCCAATCAGTTGAATGTCTTAAAAGGGGAAGTGATTTCAACATTCAGAGATAATTTCCCAGCTTATCTTTGGACAGCCAAGTTCTCCCAGAAACTCATCAAGGACCTTTCATTGGACTTTCATTGGAGCCTCTGGTTTGCAGCCTGCATGAAGAACCTGGACTTGTGCATCCCCACAATCATGTGAGAGACTTTTATAAAATCTCATATTATTGATATATATCTCCTGTTGATTGTTTTTCCTAAGAGAACCATGACTAATACACCTACCCATGGCTCATCTGTCCCTTCTATTTGAACCTATACTGGTGCTGGACTTTGTAGATGTACACCCAAGAAACTAGAGTCTGTGGGTTGTCCTTGTACCATCTGGGCCTGGAACCTCAGTGGAACTGCAACACTGACCCTCCAGTTCATTGGCCTCACCCAGGACAACTAACACAGTGGTGAGGATGGACAAACACGATACCAAGGAAATGTGAAAGCCGACCACTGCAAGGAAGAAAGTCCCATCCATTGGCTGTATAGGATCAAAGCCTCCTCTTAATTAGAGGTGGAGTGAACATCACCATTTCAGAATCTTCAGGACTGGGGAATGAACTATGGTCTAGAGGGGACTTACTGATGTTCTACAATGGACTTGTGATTCTAGCAATGAAAGAAATTACAACACTGATGTGGAGGCTGTGACCACTGGAGGCTCTGAGGACAAGAAAGGGGAAAAACAGTTGTAATACAGGGACTTTTTTGGGACTTCAGAATCATCCTGAATAACATTGCAATGACAGATATAGGCCATTCTATATCATCATATAACATGCAGAACTGTGTGGGAGAGAGTGTAGACTACAATGTGAACTATTGTCCGTGTCATTAGCAAAGCCCCAGGATGCATTTATCAATTGCAATGAATGTGCCACACTAGTGAAGGATGTTTATGTGGGAGAGTGTGGGAGGTGTGGGAAGTGGGGCACATGGGAATCCCTATTTTTTTGTGTGTAACATGTATGTAATATAAGTATCTTTTAAAAATAGAAGAATATTATAAAAAAAATTAGGATATTTTCCTTAATTATTTCTTTAAAATAAGCACCACTATATTATTAATAGAATATTTTGTTTTCAGACATAGGAAAATGTTATAAAAAATAAAATAGTAGGTTCATCTACCATAATTGGGTCTGTAAAACCAAACTTGTCAGAAAATGTCTCTAATGAAAAATTTGAAGTTTGCAACATTACCAAAAGTTGTAAAATTAATTTTCTCAGAGATTTTTAATTTTGACATATTTAAATAATAAGAGACAAAACTGTGCTGTGTATACATTGCTGGTTCAAAAAAAATGAGAAATGTTTTTAAAACTCAGACTTCCTTTTGCAAAAACAGATAGAAAAAATGAGCTCCTTAATTAGATCAATAAAGTATATACTGTTCAAACACTAAAGACATAAGTCAGTCAGAAAGAATAATAAAGTTTTTTGAAAGGGAAAAAGTCCAAAATAATATATATATATATATATTTTAGAATTGTAATAATATTGTAGAGAAGTTGTTATCCTTAAAAGTGTTCGTTGCAATGTAATGAAGTTAAAATATTAATAAAATAGTTATGGAGGTAGAGGGTTTGATTCTTAAATTCATATGGAAGAGAAATTGTATACGAATTTATAAGAATATTTTGAAAACAACCAAAAAACAAAACCCAAAGGGACTATGGAAGCTGTGATGAATCAAAATATGCAGAGGGAGGAACAAGAGAGCAGCATAGTAAGGGGCTCCAACAGTCAGCTCATGCTACAGGACAGTTAGTAATCACCCAGAGCTATCTAAAGCACCTGTTTGGGGACTCAAAGAGAACAGAAGAGCCTCCTGCAATATCCTTGTAATTATGGAAGGAGGAAACTGCCCATCTGCAGAGAAGATTCATGGGTAGAGTACTCCACATCATGAAGGACAGTGCCCTCGGTGCAAGACACCTCTTGACCTATTCCATGGCTGGAGTTGGAAGCTCCATTTCCCAAATGGGGAAGGAAGAGATGGTTGGACACCAACTTCAGCTACTGATTTAATAAATTTGACTTACTAAAATATAATCCTAAGAATAGCTAAAGTTTAAACCTGCCCAAGTCAAAAAGAAGCCAGTAACTGTCTTTTTAAATCTACCCCCACCATGTGGGGAAAGCAAGGCTTACTGAAAATCACATGGCTAGTACAGACCAGCTTCTTTCCATCAAGACCTGATTGCAGCCCTAGCCTAGGTGCCAGCCCCACCTCTGGCAGAGAGGAAGCTGGAGGGATCTAAACCAGCCTCTCTGGGTAACTGCAGGAGCCTTCAGCTGGAACAGACTGAATAGTCAAACACCAGTGGCCTCATCTCTGCACCGTAGTAGGATAGGCGAGGAGCTGTTTCCTCAGCCTCTATGGGCAATGAGAGGCACGATTGGACTATTCAGACTGAACAATCGGGTGTCATTGGTTCCATTCCCACCCACTAAGGGACAGAGGGGATAATACTCAGTCAGCCTCTCAGGGGAAATACAGGTGCACTTAGCCCACACAAATTAGATTGTTGGGCATTCTAGAGTGTCCATACCCACCACTGGCAGAGAGGGTGATGCCAGTGCTACATCATTCTACTTGGACAAATGCAGTTATTTTGGACCCTTACACACCTGCAGTTCCATCACTGCCTCAGGCTGGGGAGGAAGAGGCATAAAGCTTCATCTGTCTCCCTGGGCAACTACAGATGGTCTTGGTCTGCACAACTTGGATTACTACACAAAGCTGTGGCTTGGCCCTACCCCTGCAAAGGAAAAAGGTAGAAGAAGCTTCATTCGTTCCTGGGGCAATGCAGGGAGGTTCAGCTTCCACAGCATACAGCACCAAAATACATGCTTGGTTCCAACTATACAACCTGCAAGGGAGTAATGGCAAGAAAACACTAAACTAAAGACAGAAACTGCACCCAGAATAAATACATCTAGTCAGCCAGATGCCAAGACACCAACAAAAAACTACAATCCATTCCAAGAAACAGGAAGAATGGCCCAGTTAAAGTAACAACATAAGCCTCCAGATGACATAAAAAAGTTGAGAAAACTAATCATAGATAGTCAAACAAATCTCCTTAATAAATTCAGTAAGTTGGCTAAAGAGATTAAGGATATCAAGAAGACATTAGATGAGCACAAAGAATTTGAAAGTATACATAGAAAAATAACACAACTTATGGGAATGAAAAGCACAATAAATGAAATGAAAAATGCACTGGAGTCATATAACAGTAGATCTGAGGAGGCATAAGAAAGGATCAGTGAGCTTGAAGACATGGCCTCTGAAACCAAACATACAAAGGAACTGATGAGGAAAAGAATAGAAAAAAATTGAACAGGGTCACAGGGTAGTATATGACAGCAAGAGACATGCAAACATATGTGTCATGGGTGTCCCAGAAGGAGAAGAGATGGTGAAAAGGATCAGAAGGAATATTTGAAGAAATAATGGTAGAAAATTTCCCAACCTTATTGAAGGACATAGATATCCCTGTCCAAAAAGCACCAAGTATGCACATCTGAATAAATCTGAATAGACCAATTCCAAGGTAAATACTAATCAGAATGTCAAATGTCAAAGACAAAGAGAGAATTCTGAAAGCAACAAAGGAAATGCAATGCATAACATATAAGGAACACCCAATAAGATGAACTGCCAATTTCCCATCAGAAACCATGGAGGCAAGAAGACAATGGTATGATATACTTAACGTACTGAAAGAAAAAAACTTCCAGGCAAGAATCTTATATGCAACAAGATTGTCTTTAAAAAATTAGGGTGAGTTTAGCATATTCACAGGTAATTAGAAACTGAGAGAGTTTGTACTAAAGAGTCTAGCATTGCAGGAAATACTAAAGGGTGTGCTACAGCTTGAAAAGAATAAAACAGAGGGAGGGGCTTGGAAGAGAATCTAGAAATGAAGATTATATCAGTTAAGGTAACTAAAGTCTCAAAAGAGTGGGGAAAATAAAATATGACAGATAATACCCAAATATTTAACACTAAACTTAACCAACAAGGTAAAGCACTTGTATTCAGAAAACTATAACTCAATGTTAAAAGAAATAAAAAAAAAAAGACCTAAATAATTGGAATAATATTCCATGATCATGGATTGGAAGACTAAATACCATTAAGGTGTCAATGCTACTCAAATTTGTATACAGATTCAGTGCCATCCTGATAAAAATTCCACCAGCATTTTAAAAATAAATGGAAAGCATGATTATCAAATTTATTTGGAAGGGTTAGGGGTCCTGAATAGCCAGAAATATTGTAAAAAAGAAAAGGGAAGTTGGAGAACTCTCACTTCCAGACTTTAAATCATATTATCTTGATACAGTGGTAAAAAACAACATGGTGCTGGCATAAAGACAGACACATAGACCAATGGTACCAATTCGATGGTTCAGAAACAGACCCTCACATCTAGTGTCAAGAGATTTTTGACAAACCTCTTAAACCCACCCAGCTCAGGTAGAACAGTCCATTTACCAAATGGTGCTGGGAGAACTGTATACCCGTAGTCAAAAGAAGGAAAGAGAACCCCTATCTCACACCTTATACAAAAATTAAATCAAAATGGAACAAAAACCTAAAAGCAAGAGCCATAAATCTTCTAGAGGAAACTGCAGGAAAATATCTACAAGACCTGTTAGTAGGTGGTGGATTCTTAAATGAGAAAAGAGGAGGACTGAGATATTTAATGTATGTAGTTTTACATAACTTTACTGTAAAAGTGTGGAAGTGTATAGAGTTGATGAGAACATATTATAGCAAGTAACAGCAGGTTTATAAATGGGAATGTGGCTAAAAAGGGTAGTATAGGGATGTAAATGCCAATTGACAGAAAGCTACAGAATAACCTAGGGACTGAATAACACAGTAATCCAGGAGGTAGATGAGAATTGTGGTTGATGGTACAGATGCAAGAGTGTCCTTTGTGGGCTAGAGCAGATATATATCACTACTGTAGGGTGGTGAGGATGTGGAGAAGCATGGGAAAAATACAACTGGAATGATCTATAGACTGTGGTAAGTAGTAATAATGTAATATTCATGCATTTATGCCAAAGGTGTACTGTGTTGATAATGCAAGATTATGGAAAAAGTGTGCCAAATGTATGCTATCGACCTGGTAATAATCTGATATTATCTCATAATCTGTAACAAATATGCCACCATGGTGTGGTGTGTTGATAGAGGGGTTTTGTATGGGAATTCTGCACATGTGTATGATTGTTTTGTAAGTTTACAACTTCTGTTATAAAAATATATTTAAGAAATATTAATAAGGTAAGTTGGGGGAAAAATACACCAAATATAAGATAAGGACTACAGTTAGTAGTAAGATTTTTATGATATTCTTTCATAATTTATAACAAATATCTTATAAAAATGCATGGTGTTGGTGGTGGGTTGATATATGGGACCCCTGTATGATGTTATGCATGTTTGCTTTGTAAGTTCACAACTTTTACTATACACTTATTGTTTATGTAAGTTCTCATATAAATGATATAAAAATAATAAGAGGGTTGGTTGGGGGAAAATACACCAAATGTAAGATACTTTGGTTATTAGTAATATTTTGAGGATGCTCTTTAATCATTAGTTAGAAATGTTTCACAACAATGCAAGGGTTTGGTGGTAAGGTAAGTTCTCATATAAATGATATAAAAATAATAATAGGGTTGGTTGGGGGAAAATACACCAAATGTAAGATACTTTGGTTATTAGTAATATTTTGAGTATGCACTTTAATCATTAGTTAGAAATGTTTCACAACAATGCAAGGTTTTGGTGGTAAGGTAAGTTTTGAGAGACTTGTATGATATTATTTAAATTTGTTTTGTAAGTTCACAAATATTAGTATACTTATTGTTTATGTACATTTATGTATGAGTGATATACTTCAATAAATGAAAAAAGTGGGAAAAAATACAGGGGATTCCCATACACCCCAACCCTTCCCTGTCCCACACATTTCCCCATTAACAACATCTTTCATTAGTGTAGTTCTTTTATCACCTTTTATTGATAATTATTTATAGTTAAATGAGTTTAAACAATTGGCAAATAGACACTAAAATCATTAAAGGTTTTCTTATAACAAATAGGAAAGAAAAACAATCCATTATGCCCATGTCCCTGTGGACTTTACGAAAATGCCACAATCATCATTCTATAACACATTCAATAACTCTAGTACCAATAAGTCATTAATGGAAATGATATTTAATGAGGACCCTTTACTTGCCCGGGCAGAAGCATGAGCTGGGCTCTATCTATTGTGGACTCCATTTCTACTTTCATAAAAAGCATTTCATGGAGAGTTTGAGCCTCCACATACACAGCATTATAGATCTATTATCTGGATTCAGACATGTTCATGTATAACTTTTCCTTAGACAAAGTCTCCAAGAGGTATGGGCTGAACACTCGCAAATTTTTCCACATACAGTTCCTGCAAGTGAGCAATTAAAATCTTCCAGCCAGAATTTGGTAAAGAAAGAGTCTTCTGGATATCAAGAGGGATTAACAATCCTTAGAAAGCTTTCAAATCAGGTATCTCAAAGCCCTTGTGTTTAAAAGATTGACTCCCATAGAAAGTATCTAAAAAGTTGTCAGGTGGAAAAAAAGAAGCATTTTTAATGTAGCAATCCACACTTTCTGGGTTGTCAGGAAAAAATTTCATGCTGTGCACACACTTATTAATGTACTGTTGTTTCCATAAATGATAGACACAGTTGCAAATGAGCTTATGATTCTGGCCATGAAAGTCCAATCTCTTGAGGTGTACATCCTCTTGGTCAGAGGTACATTTTCCTTATATGACATGGAGGCACATCTTATAGTCATTTCTCCTTTAAGATCCCAGAGTAAATGCTCACTTTTTAAGTCATCTGCAGCTATCATCCCTACCAAGATCCGTCCAAAATAAATCAATAATGAGACTATTCCTAATGCTACAGTAGTGTCCATGGGGGGGGGCATCTATTGGAGAGAGGAAAATTGGTCCTTACTTTTCTGTAAAAGATGAAAAGAGCCATAGCTTATCTGAATCAAGAGGGAAAAAACATATTACACACTGAGATCTCAGGAAACAAAATAAAAATAGAATTGCAGCAAAGCACATCTCAGGTATCCAAACTTAAATTCCTGGCAATAGCAACATGGTCATGAAACAATATTATCTGATGGAGGAAGTGATAAGGGAGCAGTTTGGCTTCAGAGCCAGGCATCCTGGGTTCAAATCCTGTCTCCATTTTGACTATATGAATGATTTTAGGTAGAATAAATAACCTCTACCCATTTTTAACTCAATATCTTTAAAAATTTCCTTAATGGTATGCTTTCATTGTTGTGCTGTCCAAATTATCTGCTATTTATAGAGCATTCAAAGAGTGCCCAAACATAGTAAGAAAATGGTTACATATGTAATATTTTGAACAACAGAATATGAAGTAAATATTACAGTTTTCTTATTTCAGAATATTTATCTTACATCTTTTTTAGTAGATCAGAATAGCCGAATTTCCAGAAGCTACTATTTTCTGCTTTTGCAAGCAATGCCAGATTTGCTTCAATTCCTTCAAAGCTTCCTGATTCATATAATTAATCCACCATATTTGAAATTGTTTGGTTAGATATTCTCCCTTTTGGGACATGTATAAACCCAATTTCTTCCTTGCTTTTTAAGTGGCCAAAGAACAGCATTGTGGAAGAAAAATGTCACCCCTTTAAATGCTCCCAAGCCCCATACCTATGGTATTTTGTAGAGCTCCAGAAAAGTTTCAATCTAGACAAAGAATGCTAAATTGACTCTTGCAGTGTCAGTCACATTCTTGGTCTGTTTGTGGCAGGAATCATTTGGGATGTTCTGCCCCTCTCCAGATAACCATGTCATGGTGCTCTTCAAAGTCCTGGCATGACAGTGGAAGGAATTGTAGAGATGGAAACTGAGGGAAAGTTTGGAAAGCAAATGGCTGTTTCTGTTGTTTTCTTCTATGTCAAATTGAAAGGCGAGGACAAGTCGATAACTTTGATGTTCAGCTTGAACAAAAGAGATAGTATAGGTCTATTTGTGCGCTTTAGAATCAACTCCTGTAACAAGCAAAGGGCATAACTGAGACAGTGCAGAGCATTGGTTGTCTCTTCATGACTTTGGAATCCGAATCAGACGCATGTGTCTATGGTGTTCTCAAAGACTCTCAAGGCCCAGACCAATCACACCAGTTTCAGAGGAGGTAGGACAGGCTCCTAAAGTGAATTAATGGAGAGGCAATTTCCTTGAGGAAAGAGTATTTACAAAAGAACGTTAAAGAGAAGACACACTTACATACTTGCTTACATGGCAAACATTACTTCATGGAGTGGCTCAAACATGAGCTCAGACACAACACTCAGAAGGTCCAGTTTAAGAATCAAAAGTTTGTGATCTGTTAAAAGAAAATTAGGTAGGAAAGTGAAGTGGATATAAAAAATTTGAATGAAGGACAACTTGAGTATTGAATGGTATTTTGAATTAGTTAAATTGGAAATTAAGTTTGGGTCTGGGCGGAACTCAGGTGACACACTGGGAAACAAGATAATAATGCATGAGAAAATATAGTATAATACTCACTGGTAACAGGAAAAGAGTGGTTCTTGAAGGGTGGACGGGAAACATAATTGTCTCAGGTGGCTCAACCAGCATGTAGAAAGCACTCAAGTAGAGCAAGAAGGGTCTATGGGTTTGTGACATTATTGGGGTCAAGGGGTGAATGTTAGTTGATTTCCTATAGGAGTAAAGGGTTGCTTAGCTTACAGAGAATGCACATGAAAAGGTAAAGGGACAGGGGTTTTGAGTTTAGTTGAAATGGTTAGTTTGTAATTTGAGACCAACTCTGGGTTCTAGGTGAATTCTGTGGCTACTGATGTGGGTTAAAGTTTGGGTGGTTTAGGCCCCAAGGATGGAAAGATTTTCTTTATGAAAAAGGGCAGTGTTTTGGCAACTGGCTTAATAGAAGTGAAATGGATACTGAGATAGCACAAAAATGTTTTGATAGCTATGACAAATGGTATCCCCAAACTTTTGCAAAATGTATTTCATAATTTCCTACCTTATGCATTTATGAGACTGATAAACAGAAACAGATAAATTACACAATAAATAATAATGAGTTAGTCTTAAGGAGAAGAATTAAAAGAGGAAATTTATGGCACTACAATATTGTAAAATGTTAAGAACAATTAAGAATTGTTCCATTGTTATGAATTAGTGGAAGCTTGGAGTTTTTCATCAGTTAGTTTTTAGATTAATGCATCTAAGACATTATGCATCAAAGACAGTGTAGCTTTTCAGCTTACCTTTATCTTCTGGCACAGCAAAGTCTAGTCCAACTTCAATTTTCAAGCCACAAATTAATTATTACAAGGTAGGGAAGCAGATGGGGCTCAAGAGATTGGGCACCCATCAATCCTATGGGAGGTCCAGGGTTCGATTCCTGGGGCCTCCTGGTGAAAGTGATCTGGCCTTTGTGGAGTACTGGTCCATGCAGAGTGCTGGCCTAAGCAGAGAACTGGTGCAGCAAGATGATGCAATAAAAAGAGACACAGAAGAGAGAAAATAAGAGATGCAGCACACAAGGGAGCAGAGGTGGTGCAAGAGATTGAGCACAACTTTCCCACTCCAAAAGGTCCCAGGATCAGTTTCCAGTGCTGCCTAAAGAGAAGACAAGCAGACACATAAGAATGCACAGCAAATGTACACAGAGAGCAGACAATGGGGGAAAGAGAAAAATAAATAAACAACTCTTTAAAAAACAATTATTACAAGGTGCACCATGCACAATCATCCAGAATATCATGTAGTTGAAAAAAAGCTTTAATTGTACCAATAATAAACACTTATTTTAAGTGGCTAATATAGTTTTAAATGATAAAGATATAGAGGTGTTGCAATTCTGAGGCACATAAAGACACTCATTAGAATACACAAAGGGCTTGTATTAGTTTCTTATTGCTGCTACAACAAACTACTACAAATTTGGTGGCTTAAAATAGTACAAATTTATTAACTTACAATTCTGTGGGTCAGAATTCCAAAATGGATCTCATTAAGCTAAAATCAAGTTGTCAACATAATTGTGTTCCTCTGAAGGATCTAGTATAAAATCTGTTTCCTTGCTTTTTTGAGCCTCTAGAGGCTGCCTGCCTTCTTTGACTCAAGGCCCAGCTCACTCTAACATCTTCTTTCATGGTCTCATTCTATGATTCTGATTTGTCCATCTCCATCTTTTGCTTTTAAATATACCCTTGGGATTACATTGGACACACCCAGATGATCCAATATAATCACCCCATCTCAGCATCCTTAACTTATACACATCCTCAAAGTGCCTTTTCTATGTGAGATAATATAGTCACAAATTCTGGGAATCAATGTCTGGACATTTGGGGGGTTATATTTCTGCCTACCAAAGGAATCAATGGTATACGTTCCAAAGTTTCATTCTCACAGGAATGGATTAGATTTAAGAACATGTTTTTTACTGGTGTACACACAGCTTCAAACCACAATATATGTGAAATAACTATGGTGACCATATTTGATGAAAGAAAGAGAAGAAGGAAGTACTTATAATGAATATTTATAGGCGTATATGTATGTTGCCTGTGTATATATATATATGTGTGTGTGTGTGAATTTATGTGTGAGAGTGTGTGTTTATTCTCATGACCTCTTTAGCCCCAAAATGTAAAAACAATCATTTAAAGACCCATATGCAAAAGTAGATGGATCAATAAACAGATTTAGAGGCTTAATGGAACCCTCCCATAAATTGTCAGGTAAAAGAGGCAAATAAAAGAAGCAAGTTACTGCACATTGAAGCCAGAGCGTTTAAGAAAGAAAAATAAATAAAAAAAAGATCCAAATGGGAAATGCAGAAGTAAAAGTTCCCTATTTGTAAGTGACATGGTCTTATATATAGAAAATCCAGAAAAATACATAAAGAGATCTCCAAGAGCTAATAAATGAATTCTGCAATCTGGTGGACTACAAGAGCAGCACCTCAAAATCAATAATGTTTCTACATACAAGCAAAATCAGAAGATGTGAAGGAAAAATTTTCAAATTACAATAAAAATTAAAAGAATCAAATACCTAGGAATAAACATATCCAAGGATTTAAGGATTTGTACATATAAAATTACAAAATATTGCTAAAAGAAAGTAAAGTAGACCAACATAAATGGAAGCATATACCATGTTCATGGATTGGAAGACTCAATATCGTTAGGATGTCAATATTACCCAAAGCAATTTTGAAATTCAATGCAATGCCAATCAAAATTCCAACAACTTTCTTTTCAAAAAGTTAAAACACAATAATCAAATACATATAAAAGGAAAAAAGAGTCCCCAAACAGCTAAAGCCATCTTGAAAAGAATGAAGTAGGAGGACTCACACTTCCTGAATGACAAATCTAGGCCATTTTATATCATTACCTAACATGCAGAACTGTGTGGGAAAGAGTGTGGTCTACAATGTGAACTATGGTCCATGCTTAATGGCAAAGCCCTAGGATGTGTTTATCAGGTGCAATGAATGTGCCACACTAATGAAGGATGTTTATGTGGGAGGTTGTGGAAGGTGTGGGAGGTGGGGCATTTGGGAATCCCTGTATTTTTTGTGTAACATTTATGTAATCTAAGTATCTTTTAAAGAATAAAAAAATAAAAAATAAAATTATTACAAAGCCACAGTAATCAAATCAACATGGTACTAGCACAAGGAAACACATATATAACACTGGAATAGAATTGAGAGCTCAGAAATCAACCCTCACATTTATGACCAACTGATATTTGACAAGGTACAAAAGACACATTTTGGAAAAAATCATCTCTTCAGAAATCATGCTGGAAAAACTAGATCTCCATTTATAAAATAAAGGAAGCCCTTTACCTCACACCATGAAAGAAAATCAACTCAACAAAGATCAAAGACCTAAATATAAGGGCGAGAATTATCAAATTCCTAGAAAAGAACATAAGGAAGCATCTTCAAGACCTTGAGTAGGCGATGTTTTCTTAGATATTACACCCAAATCATAAGCAACAAAAGAAAAAGTATGTAAATGGGACCACATCAAGATATAAACATATTTGTTTCTCAAATGATTTTGTGAAAGTAAAATGACAATATATGCAATGGAAGAAAATATTTGGAAAAGACCCATCTGATAAAGGATTAATATCTGGTTTATATGAAGAAATTATTTAACTTAACAAAAAAAGACCAAAAAAATTTTAATGCGCTACTATGTTTATAATGTGTTATGGAAAAATTGTGCCAAATGTACACTATGGACCATGGTTGGTGGTAATAGTCTGATAATATCACATAACCTATAAAAAATATTCCACCTTCGCTGGTGTGTTGGTGAAAGGGTGTTATATCAGAATTCTACATATGTGCATGATTGATCTGTAAGTTCACAACCTCTGTAATAGGAATATTTCTAAAAATAATAGGGTGGGTTGGGGGAAAATATACCAAATTTAAGATATAGACTATAGTTAGTAGTAATATTTTGACACTTCTCTTACATAGTATGTAACAAATATTTTACAATAAAGTAAAGTGTTGGTGGAGGAGTGATGTATGGGACCACAGTATGGTGTTATGTATATATATTTTGTAAGTTCACAATTTTTACTATATACTTATTATTTATATATTTTCATGTATGAATGATATACTTCAATAAAATATATTTAAAAATGTGTTAAAGACTGGAACATACATCACTCCATAAAAGATATACAAGTGGCCAGAAAGCGAAAAGATGTGCAACATCATGAGTCACTAGCAGCATGCATAATAGCATAATGAGATACAATATCACATCCATTAGAATGACTACTAATTAAAAAATGGAAAATAACAACAAATGTTAGAGAGGATGTAAAAAAAAAATAGGAACAGTCATTAATTGCTGGTGACAATATAAAAAAGTGTAGCCGCTGTGGAATACAATATAGGCAGCTTCTCATAAAGCTAAGTATAGGACTAAATTATGACCTGGCAATCCCAATACCCAAAAGAATTGAAAGCAGGGGATCGGTCAGATATTTGCACACTGATTTTCCTTGCAGAATTATTAACAATGTCCAAAAGATAGAAGAAACCCAAGAGTCCATGAACTGATGAATGGATGAATAAATGTGGTATATTCATACAATGGAATATTATTCAGCCATCCAAAGAAACAAAGTCCTGTTACATGTGGCAGACAATATGTATTAACCTTGAAGTCATCATACTGAATGAAATAATACAGATATAAAAGGATAAATATTGTATGATCTCATTAATTTGAAACAATTAGAAAAAGCAAACTCATAGAATCACATCTGGAATTTAGGTTACCAGGGGGAGGGAATGGGGTTTCGGAATGGGAAATTGAGGTTTAAAATGTACAGCATTCCTTTTTGGAATGATGGAAATGTTTGTTAATGGATGACGCTGAAGGTAACACAACATTGTGAATGCAAATAAGAGCACTGAAACACATATGTGAATATGACTAAAAGGGGAAATGTTAGATTGTGTAAATGACAACAGAATAAAAAAAAATTAAAAATCCATAGAACTACACTACACAGTGAATCCTAAGTTAAAGCATGGACTTAATAATTATTACTACAATTATAAAAATGTGCTATCATCAATTGTAACAAACATTCCACACCAATGCAAGTTTTGGTTGGTGGGGTGGTGAATGGGAATCCTGTACTTTTTGCATGATTGGACTGTAAATCCACAACTTCTCTAATACAAATTTTAAATAATATTATAATTACAAAATTCAGCTATTATAAATTGTCACAAATGTTCTATACCATTCCGTGTTTTTGTTGGTGGCCTGGTATATGGGAATCTTGTATTTTATATATGATTTTTCTATAAACCTACAATTTCTCTATTTAAAAAAGGCTACTAAATAAGCCTCAGAACCATAAAGTCATATTCGGTGTATTATCTGACTAAAGTAACATTTGACTAGTAATCAATAAAAAAGATACCCAGAAAATTACCCTAAATATGCAAATTAAGTGTTAAACCTGTGAGTAGACCATATGTAAAAGAAATACAATTTTATTAGAGTATATATTTACTAATATATTTTTAATACACAAGTTGTGAACTTACAAAACAGTCATGCACATATGTAGAATTCCCATACAACAACTCTTCACCAACACACCACACCATGTTGGAAATTTTGTTATAGATTAAGAGATAATATCATCAGACTATTACAACTAAATATATTCCAAAGGGTACATCTGGCACATTTTTTCCATACCCCCTGTTATTAACACCATATATATTTGGCAATGATGAAAGAATATTACTGAATTGCTGTTAACTATGGTCCACTGGTTACATTAATTTTATTTTCCCTTGCTTTTCCACATTTCTACATCCCTGCAATTGTGATATACATCCATTCTAATTCACAGAAGGACATTCTTGAATTTGTACTATTATCCACAATATTCATCCATCCATAGGTTCACTGTATTATTCAGTCCTTAGATTATACTGTAGCTTTTTTCAACTGACATTTACATCCCAGACTACCCTTTCCAGCCACAATCCCATTTATAAACCAGCTGCTATTCACTATGACATGTTATCATCAACTCTACCCATTTCCAAACATTTAAAGTCAAATTCATGAAAACTTCTGCATATGTTAAACATCAGTACTCCTTCTCAGCCCTCCTCTTATTTCCTAATAAACTATACTCTAGGTTTTAACTTGATATGTTTATTCGTCATATCCAGTTCATATTAATAAGACCATTTAATATTTGTCCTTTTGTTTCTGGATTAATGCACTTAGCATAATGTCTTCAAGATTCATCCATGTTATCATATGTGTCCTAGCTTCATTTCTTCTAAATGCAACATAGTATTCTATTGTATGTATATATTATATTTTGTTTGTCCATTCATTGATGGACACTTGTGTTCTTTGCATCTTTTGACAATTGGGAATAATGTCACTATGAACATTGGTTTGCAGATGTCTGTTTCTGTCAAAGTTTTGAGTTCTTCTGGATATATTCCTAGTAGAGGAATTACTGAAACTTCTGGATCTGTATTTAGCTTCCTGAGGAATGAGCATACTCTCTTTCACAAAGGCTTCACCATTTTATAATCCCACCAAGTGTGAAGGAGTGTTTCTATTTCTCCACACACTCTACAGCACTTACTGTTTTCTGTTATTTTTAAGAATGGCCGTTCTATGTGGTATGAGATGATATCGCATTGTCGTTTTAATTTGCATCTCACTAATAGCTAGTGATATTGAACATTTTTTCATGCGCTTTTTTGGCCCTTTGTGTTTTCTCTTTGGAAAAATAACTAAGACTTTTGCCCATTTTTATATTGAATTGCTTACTCTTTTATTGCTGAATTGTATGATATCTTTATGTGGAATGGAAATGAAACCCTTATCAGATATGTGGTTTCCAAATATTTTCTCAAATTGAGTAGGCTGCTTTTTCACCTTCTTGACAAATTCCCTTGAATTCAAAGTGTTTAAGTTTGAGGAGGCCATATTTATCGATGTTTCCTTTCACTGCTCATGTTTTCAGTGTAAAATTTAAAATGTCCCAGGTATCACCAGGTCTTGAAGAGGTTTTCCTATATTTTCTTCTAGGAGCTTTATGGTTTTGGCCGTTATATTTAGGACTTTGATACATTTTGAGATAATTTTTGTATAAGGTGAGAGCTAAAATTCCTCTTTCTCTCTTTTGTTTATAGATATGCAGTTCTCCCAGCACCATTTGTTGAATAGACTATTCTTACCCAGCTGGGTGTGGTGACAGACTTGCTAAAAATCTCTTGAACACAGATATTAGGGTCTCTTTCTGAACCATCAATTCATTTCCATTGGTATATGTGTCTATCTTTATGCCAGAACAATGCTGTTTTTACCACTGTAGCTAGGTAATATGATTTAAAGTCTGGAAGAGAAAGTCCTCCAATTTCACTTTTACTTTTTAAAGGTTTCTGGCTATTTGGGGCACCTTACCATTCCAAATAAATGTAATAATTGTATTTCCATTTGTTTAAAAAATCCTAGTGGAATTTTTATCAGGATGCCATTGAATCTGTATATCAATTTGGGTAGAACTGATATCTTAATGATATTTAGTATTCCAATCCATGAGCATGGAATGTTCTTTCAATTATTTAGGCCTTTTACAAATTTCTTTAAGCAATGCATTATAATTTTCTAAATACAATTGCTTTAAAATCCTTGGTTAGGTTTATCCCTATATCTGATCTTTTTACTTGTTATTGTAAATGGAATTATTTCCTGACTTCCTTCTCAGATTGTGCATTATTAGATGTATTAGTCACCCAAAGGGGTGCTAATATGAAATACCAAAAATGGGTTGGTCTTTATAAAGGGTATTTATTTGGGGTAGAAGTCCACAGATACCAGGCCATAAAGTGTTAAGTTTCTTCTCTCACCAAAGTCCATTGCCATGTGTTGGAGCAAGACAGTTGCCAATGTTTGTCAGGGTTCAGGCTTCTTGGGTTCCTCTCTTCCCGGGGCTGCATTTCTCTCTGGGCTTAGCACCTCTGGTTTCTCCACAAGGTCCCCTGTAGACTATCAGGCAAATGGCTCACTTCTCTTCTCCTGGGGCCTTCTCTCCAACATCAAAACTGCTTCTCACAAACTGCTCCCTCTATCCTTTGCCTTGCCTTTTATATTCGATTCCATCACCCACCAAGGGGTGGGGCTCAATGCCGTACTGACGTGGCCCAGTCAATGCCCTAATCATAACTTAATCATGCCCAGATTAACAGATCAGTTTACAAGCATGATTCTAATATATTTTTGGAATTCATAATTACATCGAATTGCCCAACTGCAACACTAGTGTATAGAAATACCTCTTTATTTTGCATATTGATCTTGTATCCTGACATGCTACTACAATCATTTATAATCTCTAGCAGCTTTGTTGTAGTTTTTTGGGGGCTTTCTAAGAATAGGATCATATCATCTGTAAATAGCGAATATTTTACAACTTCTTTTCCATATTGGATGTCTTTTATATCTTTTTCTTGCCTGATTGCTCTAGCTACAATATTGAAGAACAGTGGTGACAGTGGGCATCCTTGTCTTAGCCTTCATATCAACAGGAAAGCTTTCAGTCTTTCACCATTTAGTACAATGTTAGCTGAGGGGTTTTCATATTTTGTCTTGTCTTGTTAAGAAAGTTTCCTTCAGTTCCTGTTTTTTGTAGTAGTTTTATCAAGAAAGGATGCTGCGCTTTGTTCAAATGCCTTTTCTGCCTATCTGGATAGAATATGTGATTTTTATTCTTTGATTTATTCATGTGGTGTATTACATTGATTTTCTTGTGCTGAACCACCTTTGCATTCTTGGTATAAAACCCACTAGATCATGATGAATGATTCTTTTAATGTGTTGTTGGATTCCATTAGCAAGTATTTTGTTGAGGATTTTTGCATCTGTATTCATAGGGAAACAAGCTTGTAAATTTCTTTTTTGATGATATCTTTACCTGGCATTGATAGTAGGGTGATATTGGTTTCAAAGAATGAGTTTGGTAGCCTTGTTTCTTTTTCAAATTTTCAGAAGAGCTTGAGTTACATTAGTAATAAATATTCTTTGAATGCTTTGTAGAACACACCTGTGAAATCAATGGTCTTGGGCTATTAATTTGGGGATGTTTTTTAATGTCTGCTTCAACCTCTTTACCTCTGATTGGTTGGTTGAGTTCTTCTATATTTTCTAGGGTCAGTGTAGGTTATTCATATGTTCCAAGAAATTTTTCCATTTCATCTACATTGTCTGGTTTTTTGGCTTACAGTTGTTTATAGTATCATCTTAGGATCTCTTTTATTTCTGCTAGGTCAGTAGTAATGTCCCCATTATCATATTTTATTTTATTTATTTGCATATTCTATCCTTTTTTCCTTTTTCAGTTTAGCTAAGGGTTTGTCAATTTGTTAATCTTCTTGAAGAACCAAATTTTGGTCTTGTTAGATTTCTCTTTAGTTTCTCTGTTCTCAATTTTATTTATTTCTCCTCTGATCTTTGTATTTCATTCCTTCTACTTCCTTTGGGGAAAGTTTGTGTTCTTTTTCTGAAACCTCCAGCTGTGTAGTTAGGACATTGATATTATCTCTCATTGATTTTTGTATAACTCTCTTCTTATTTTTTAGTTCTTTTTATTTTTAAAGAAGATTTAGGTTACATAAATGTTACATAAAATCATAGAGTTTTAAACATAAGAAATAAAATACATAATTTTTAAAAAGCCCTATATTTTTATTGGCTCCATTTTTGAAGAAGCTTTAGATCACAGAAGGGTTACAAATGGGGCAGAGAAGGATCACTGCTGTGGGTTGTCAGTGACAGGGGATACATGGGAGGAAGTTCACCTGGACATACATATAAGGAATATAAATGTGTTCAAATATTTACAGGACATTAACACAGTGGATGGAGATTCATCCAATAACCAAGAGAATATGGAATTCCCATTCTGGAGAGCTCTGCCATGTACTCTAATGGAGTAACAGCAGTCCCTGAAGTGTGGGGGCAATTACTGGTGAAGGAGGATGGTCCATTGGTGGACCCTTGATATAGACGACTATGCTTGTGAGCCTTTGCTCGTGAAATTGAAACTTAGACTAGTGTCGTGTGGTGCCTAAGAGTTGCCTCCTGAAAGCCTCCTTGTTGCTCAAATGTGTCCTCTCTCTAAGCCAAAATCAGCCTATAAATGCATTACCTTTCTCCCAGCATGGGACATGACATGAGGGATGAAACTATATGGCACTGAGGGATTCCTACCAAGCACCATCTAGCAATGCAACTGGAAAAAGGCCTCAAATAAAAGGGGGGAAAGATAAACACCAATGAGTTTATATGGCTAAGAGACTTCAAAGTGAGTCGGGAGGTCATCTCAGAGGTAACGCTTATACACATCTCAGCAGGATCTCATTTACTGCCAAAGTGGATACTATTCCAAATAGTGGGTTTCTTGATGTCTCTGGAGACACCCAAGTCCTATGGTCAGGGCAGATAGTTTGGTGCCTTGCCATTGGGCCCTACTTTAGAGTTTGTGCTCCTGAGAGTGACAGTTGGAATCAGTTATGGCTTCCCTACACATCGCTCATCTGTCCCTTCTATTTGAAACTGTACTTGGTGCTGGGGTTGGTAGCTGTATGTCCAAGAGATTTGAATCTTTGAGCTGTCCATGTGAAAGCTGGGTCCTGAGCCTAAGCAGTGTTGCAACACTTATTCTCCAGTTCATTGGACTCACCCAGGAGAACTATCAAGGAGGTGAAATTTGACAACCACCATACCAAGGAAATGAGAGATCCTGCAATGACAAGCAAGAGTGTCCCATCAATCAGCTGTATGGGATCAAAGCCCCTTCTCAATTAGAGGTGAAGTAGACATCACCATCCCAGAATTCTCAGGATTGGGAAATGAGCTGTTGACTATAATGTACTTACTGGTATTCCACTATAGACTTGTTGTGATTCTAGCAATGGAAGAAATTACAGAACTGATGTGTAGGCAGTGACCACTGGAAGCTCTGGGGGCAAGGGGAGGGAAAGGCAGGTTAATGTGGGGGCTTTTACAGGCCTTGGGAATCATCCTGAATGGCACTGCAATGACAGATATATGCCATTATATATGTCCTCATACCTTGCAGAATTTTATGGGAGATAGTGTAAACTACAATGTGAACTATGGTCCATGCTCAATGACAATGCCAGGATGCATTAATCAACTGCAGTGAATGTGCCACACTAATAAATATTGTTGTTTATGTGGGAGGGTGTGAGAGTTGTGAGGATTGGACATGTGGGTCTCCCTGTATATTTTGTATAACAGTTTTGTAATCCAAGTATCTTTAAAAAATAAATAAATTAATTAAAAAGAATTAATAATAGAGATATCTAATAATATTGTGTTTTTTTAAATAAATGGGAAAATGCCATTTCATGTATATCATGAAAATTCACGTGAAAACCACTTTGGCAATTATTCAAGAATTGGATTTTCTGCTACGCTACAGCAGGCAATGCACTAAGGTACTGTGTTAAAATATCTGGGAGGTGTTCTGGCAATATTTTACCAAACTAGATTACCTTAATCTGTCATATGTGCATAAATGATGTGCAAGGAGTTTAAATGCTATCATGTCTGGAGTATCAAAAGTCAGAAGCCACATAAATATCCAGCATTAGGATGCTCATTATGTATGCTATAACATTTATACATGAGTATGCACATATACCAGATGCATGTATTAAACTGATATTCGTTGATATAAAATTAAATTATTGATATAAAATGTGTTAATGGTATATTATTAGGAAAGAAAACTGATTATAGAATAGCATATAACAGGAAGACCGTAAATGTAAGATATATATATCACCTTTCAGGGCTTGATATCATCAAATATTCCTTAGCATTTATTTAGTTTGATCTTTGCCAATTAGATAAATCTTTATTCTTCAAGGTCAACTTCTCAAAAAAAAAATGAAGTCCCAGAGGTTCCTTGGCCTGGAGACCAGAGAGCAAATGAGAACAGGTCTGGTGTCTTCTCCAGGAACTGGGTTGATGACCCTAAACTTTCCATCCTTGTGCAACATGTGGATGCTGAGCCTGACTGCAGCATAGTCTCTACTGTCACCAAAATGCCTGGGGGGAGAGATGTCCTTCATTCACAGCCCACCACAATTCTCCCACCCACACAGAGACATGAACAACTATAGAATAAAGCAGAAATTTATATCGATCTATATATAAATATACACATGCACATATATCAATTTATATAAAATAATGTAGAAATAGATTTGTAATATATTTCAATAGAAAGTTTTCATTATATATTAAATTATATATTTTAAATTGTTATATAAAATTATATACAATATAATTTAATCATAAAGGAATTATATAATGAATTAAACACACAAATATATAATATATGGACTATATAATCTATATTTATACACAATATATTTATAAAACATGGTATAAGAGGTATGATATATACAATATATAAGGTGATCTATGATATATTACATATGTTTATATATAGATTTATATTCATATTATTATAATTTCAATCCATATCAACAAATGGAATGTATGTAGTGTCAATTACAGAAAGAAAAATGAGGTAAAACAACTAAAAATCAGTACAGCAGTAATGGTGAATCACCTCCTTCAGACAGTTAAAAATATAACCTGAAATTCTGGAAAGTTGGTGGGTTAGAAGACACAAGTCACTCTTTTCTGCCAGAAAAATAGCTAGAAGACAGTTAGAAATATTCTGGTAAAAAGGGTTTAGCACACCAAGGGAAGGCTGAACAATACTCAGAAAAGATACAGGCACAGGAAAAAATCTCAACTGAAAGACCATGAGTAGAAGATGCAGCTGCAGCCTCTGGCACTCTTTCTCCACCCTATGAGCAGACAATTTTGAATTCACTAGCCTCAGGCAGGTGGCAACAGACAGAAGAGGGTGCAGAGATTTACCTCTTCAGGAAACAGGAAAGAGAAGGATGCAGCCTATGGCTGACCCAGCTTTTGGCCAACAGATTTGGTCTGTTGTGTCCAATGAGTATTCCAGGATGGGAGGAGCACACATCACTGTTTGTTCTGGAATCTTGCACAGGAGTAAAGAGATCCAACCCTCTCAAACACGCTCCTTACTGACTGGGACTGTTTGCTTAATATGAAGAAGGTAGTGGAATTATTACTACCCTGGGAAATGGTGGAAGCTATGAGCAAATGTAGAACAGACTCTGAGAAAGTTTGAATTTCAAGGCTCTGAAAAATTCCAGGAAGGAACCTTTGTCACATCGTTGCAGTCTGTGATGCAAGGAAGACACTCTGAACAGACTTTTAACTGAGGGTGCTGTAAAAGAGCAAAATCAGCTGGTGGAACAAGGAAGTGCATGTGAAGAAATTAAAAGTAAATAATTAAGAGAATCTTTTCCCAGCCTTTATAACACCCTATCACAAGGTCTTTAGAAGTGGTCTGCAAATGATTAGTGCGCCCATATCCCAGATTCGAGCAGCTAACAGGAACAATTCTAAAGACTTACAACAGGTTGAAACAAGAATCAGAGAATGGCAGTAACACAGAGCATCCCACCACTAAATACCTGGGAAAGAGAAAAATGAGCATCAGAGTAAACTTACCACCATAATCAAATGCCTAGACATCAGCAAAAAATTACAGGCCATACTAAGAAAATGGAAGAAATGGCCCAAGGAAATGAAGATATCAAAACCCCATATGAGATGAAGTATTTGAGACAACTAATGAATGAGATTCATACAAGCTTACAAAATCAAATTAATGAGTTTAAAGACAATATGGGTAATGAGATAAAGGACATCAGAAAGACACTGAGTGAAGACAAGGAAGAATTTGAAAAACTGAATGGAAAATTAACAGAACTCATGGGAATGAAAGAGATGATAGGTGAGATATAAAACACATTTGAAACATACCACAATTGACTCAAAATGATAGAAGAAGAAGACAGAACTGCTAAAATTGAAGTCAAAGAGCAGAGAGAGAAAAGAATGGAAAAAAATGGCTCAGAAAGTTCAATCATAAGGTGAAACAGAACAACATACTTGTCAAGGGAGTTCCAGAAGGAGAAGAGAAGGAAAAAGGGCAGTTGGAGTATTTGAGGAAATAATGGCTGAAAATTTCCCAACTCTCATGAAAGAAATGTCCAAGAAGCACAATATATCCCAATCAGAATAGATCTACTCCAAGGCATGTACTCCACAGAATTTCAAACTTCAAAGATAATGAGAAAATTCCAAGAGTATCAAGGGAGAAGAAAAATATCACACACAAGTGATGCTCAGCAAACTCTTAGTGCAGATTTCTCATCAGAAACCATGGAGGAGAGAAGGCAGTGGAATGATATAATTGGGATACTAAAAGAGAAACATTGCCAGCTGAGAATTCATTATCTGGGAAAATTGTCTTTCTAATATTAAGGTGAGTTTAAAACATTCACAAATAAACAGAAACTAAGAGAGTTCTTGAAAAAGAATCTGCCTTTGCAGGAATCATTAAAGTGAGTCTTACAGTATGAAAGAAAAAAACAAGGGAAAGGTTTTGGAGGAGAGTCTAGAAAACTGGAAATGATAACCACAAGAGGAAAAACACAGACTAAAAGAAGATATGACAAAATAAAATCAAAGAATAAAGTGGTGGAAGTAAATAATAGATTTACTGTAATGTCATTGAATGTGAATGGATTAAACTCCCCAGTCAAAAAAGAAAGCTTTCTCAACATCGTAAAGGGTATATATGAAAAACCCAAAACTAAAAAATACTCAATTGTGAAATGCTAAAGGCTTTCCTTCTAAGATCTGAAAAAAGACAAGGAAGCCCACTGTCACTGCTCTTATTTTATATTATATTAGAATTACTTGTTTGAGAAGTTTGGCAAGAAAAAGAAATAAAAGGCATTCAACTTAGTAATGAAGAAGTAAAATTTTCATTAATTGCAGATGACATACTCCTATACATAGAAAGCCATGAAAAATCTACACTACAGCCTCTAGAAATGATAAAGGAGTCCAGAAAATTGGCAGGATATAAGATCAACAGGCAAAACTAAAAAGCATTTCTGTACACTAAAAATGAGCAATCTGAGGAGGAAATCAAGAAAAAATTCAATTTACAATAGTAACTAAAAGAACAAAATATCCTGGGATGAGCTTAATTAAAACCATAAAGGACTTGTACAGAGAACTTCACAAAATTTTTAAAGGAAATCAAAGAATATCTAAATAAATGTAAGAATGTTTCATATTCTTGGTTTGGAAGACTTAACATCATATAAATATTTGTCCCACACAAAATTGTTTTACATATTTAATGCAATCCCGCTAAAAATTACAACACCAATTTTCACGGAATTCTTAAAGCTAATTATGAAATATATTTGGAAGGGCAAGGGAACCTGAATGGCCAAAAACATATTTACAAAAAAATTGGAGGAATCACACTCCCTGACTTTAAACCATACTACAAAGCTACAGTGGTCAAATCTACAAGGATAGAAATACTGACAAGTGAAAGCAAGTTGACAGTTCTAATATCAATCCCATGTAGATGATCAACTGATATTTGAAAGGGCTACCAAGCTCACTCAACTGGGGCAGAATGGCCTCATCAAAAAATTGTGTAGGGAGAACTGGATATGCATATCCAAAAGAATGAGAAATGATCCCTAGCTCATCCCCTAAACAAAAATTAACTCAGAATGGATCAAAGAACTATATATAAGAACAAAGATCATAAGACTCCTAGAAGATAATGAAAGGAAACATCTATGAGATCTGGTAGTAAGAAATGATTTCATAAAATTTACAGCCAAAGCATGAGCAATAAAAGAAAATACATAAATAAATGGAACCTCCACAAAATTAAAACTTTTGTGTTTCAAAGGAGTTTGTCAAGAATGTGAAAAAGCAGCCTGCCCAATTGGATAAAATATTGGGGAACCACTTAGCCAATGAGGGGCCAATACTAAAGCTATATCTTTAAAATTCCTCATCTAAATATTAAAAGTCTAACAACCCATTTAAACAATGGAGTAGAGATTTGAATAGACACATTTCAAAAGAAGAAATACACATGGCAAAGTTGGACTCAGTGGCAGTTTCCCTAAACATGGCTCTTTTCCCCTTCTATTTGAATAGACAGATACTTAAATCTTTGGCCTGTCCATGTACCAGTTGGACCCTGAATCTCAATAGATTTGAAACACCTACTCTCCAGTTCATTGGACTCACACAGGGCAACTAACAAGGATATAAATCACAACAACCATCTCAAGGAACAGAGAGAGTCTGCAACTGCAAGCAAGATAATCCCATCAGGATTAGGGAATGAATGATGGACTAGAGCAGACTTACTGTTATTCTACTATAGACATTGTTATGCTAGCAAAGGAAGAACTCTTATCATTGTTGTGGAGTCAATGGCTAGTGCAGGTTCTGAGGGGAGGAAGATGGAAAAATAGGTGTAATTTTGGGGCATTTTTGGGACTTGGAAATTGTTCTGAATGACATTGCAATGACAGATACAAGCCATTGTATATCTTGTAACAATTTACAAAAATGTGTGAGAGAGGGAAGCGGGTGTGGCTCAGTGGATAGAGCCCCCATTTACCATATGGGAGGCCCGGGTTCGCGTCCCGAGACCTCCTTGTGAGGGCACGCTGGCCTGAGCGGTGCGGTGGGCTGATGAAGCAACCTCATGGCAGGAAGCATGTGTGGCGCAATGGATAGAGCACCCGTTTACCATATGAGAGGCCCCGGGTTTGCTTCCCGGCACCTCCTTGTGAGGGCAGGCCGGCTTGTGCGGTGCCTTGGGCTGATGCGGGAAGACCTCACAGCAAGGGGGAGATAAGCAGACACAGAGAAGACACGCAGCAAATGGACACAGCAGCACAAGCAGCAAGGGGGGGATAAATAAAATAAAATAAATAAATCTTAAAAAAAAAAATGCGTGAGAGAGATGGTAAACTACAATGTAAACTATAATCCACACTTAGTGGCAATGCTCCAAGATGTGTTCATTAGCAAATGTACCATGCTAATGAAGGATATGGGAGGGCTAGGGAGCCGGGTATATGGGAATGCCCTATATTTTTTATGTAACATTTATATAATCTAAGTTTCTTAAAAAAAATAAAAATGTATATTTAAAAAAAAACACATGAGAAGATGCTTAACATCACTAGCTATTAGGGAAACAAAAATACAAACTACAATATATTATTATTTTACACCTTTTAGATTGGTGGCTATTTAAAATTCGAGAACTACAGTGTTGGAAAGGTTGTGGAGGAATGGGAGTACTCACCCACTGCATATGTGAATGTAGAATGATGTCACCATTGTGGCAGACAGTTTGGCGGTTCCTCAGGAAACTAACTATTGAATTGCCATATGATCCAAAAATTCCAATCCTGGGTAGATACCTGGAATTATTGAATGCAGGGGCATAAACAGATAAATGCACACCAATGTTCATTTCAACAATATTCACTATTGCCAAAAGTTAGAACCAACCCAAGTTCCATCAACAGGTGAATGTTTAAGCAAAATGTGGTATACACAAACAATGGAACTCAGGTTCAAGAAGGAATGAAATATGAACACATGCGACAACATGGATGAATCTTGAAGACCTTGTGTTGAATGAGTAAACCATCAACTGAGGGACAAATATTTCATGATGTCATTAACATGACCTAAGTCTATTGAGCAGACTTACAGAGGAAGAGCCTGGAAGATAGGTTATCATGAGACAGAAAGGTAGTGGAGTATTTTGAGATGATGCTTAATATGGGAAAAACCCATGATAAGGTGTAAGGGGGCAGTTTGGCAGAGGAGGGATGTGATGATGTTGCAAGGATGTGAGTGGGGTCAACGTTGCTGGAATGTGAAGGTGTGTAGAGTGTGGGGGTTTGGGATGAACTATCCATGGAACTGAGAGGAGAGCTGGAAGAAGGAACACATGAACTCTGGTGATTTGTATATCTGTGGGTGAAACTACAATTGTATAAATGTGTTTATTTTGGAAAATATGGAACAGGATGGTCATTTTTGTAGGATATCATTGGTGGGGGGATATGTGGGAAAGAGTGCACCTGGGCATGATTCTATGAAATATGAATGTGGTCATCTTGGCAAAGGATGTTATCTCAGTGGGTGGAAAGCCATGCAATTAAACTAGAAAATACTAAAATACCATCCTAGATAGTCCTGCTACGTTTTTGAATATAGGGGCAAGAACCTCTCGAGTACATAGGCAGTGCCTAATAAAAGAAAGCAGACATGTATGCCAAGACCTCAATATTAATGCATGTAAATATAAACTTAATTCTTCAAAAATTGAAACCTAATGGTTTCCATAGGTTCTGAGGAGAGTGGGGGCAAGAATGGGTGGAACATAGGTCATTTTGGGGGCACCAGAATTATTCTATATGATCTTGCCATGGTGGATACAGGCAATTATACATATTGTCAGAACCTATAAAAGTATAAAATGAAAAAGATAAACCATAATGTAAACCATTGACCATGGTTAGTAGCAATACTTCAATATTTGTTCATCAAATGTTATAAATGAAATTTACTCATGCAAGATGTTATTGGTATGGGAGATTGTGGGGTGACAGGGTGGTATATGGGAATTCCCTATGTTTTCTATGTGACTTTTCTGTAACCTAAACATTTTTGGACATTAAGTGAAAAAATAAACAAGTGGGGGGCCTTGCAGAAGAAATTGTCAATATACAGAAAAGATAACAGATCAACAGTGATGAAACACACAAGCGAAAATTATATATGTATGTATGTAAGTATATATGGATTTATTTATATTTCTGGTGGCTTTGCTTTGGGGGAGATATTGTATTACAGAAGGATTGCAACTGTGGCAGTGTAGGATCACTGGTGTGAGATAGCAGTGTTGGGGTGATGTATGGGGAAAGGAGCACAAGGGGCATACCCTATGGAATATGAACATGTTCATGCAGGCATGGGGTGTTGTCTCGGTGGGTGGATACCTACAGAATAACTAACAGAATATTAAATTCCCATCCTGAGGAGTCCTACTACATTCTCTCATAGAGTATCAAGAATACCTTGAGTACATGGGCAGTGTCTAGTGAAGGAGGACAGGCCAACACACCAGTCCTTGATTTTGATGCTTGTACTTATGAAGCTTGTTCTTGGGCAATTGAAACTAAATGTAGTGTAGCCGCTGGGCAATTTGATGTAATTATGAATTACAAAAATATAATTGAATCATGCTTGTAAACTGATCTGTTAATCTGGGCATGATTAAGTTATGATTAGGGCGTTGACTGGGCTACATCAGTAGGGCGTTGAGCCCCACCCTTTGGTGGGTGGGAGAAGAAAATATAAAAGGCATCACAAAGAACAGAGTTGCAACAGTTTTTGAGAAGCATTTTTGATGTTGGAGTTTTCATGTTTGAGAAAAGGCCCCAAGAGAATAGAAGTGAGAAGTGAGCCATTCACCTGATAGTCTATAGCTGACCTTGTGGAGGAAACAGAGGAGCTAAGCCTGGAGAGAAATACAGTCCCGGGAAGAGAGGAACCCAAGCAGCCTGAACCCTGGCAAACGTTGGCAGTTGTCTTGTTCCAACACATGGCAATGGATTTTGGTGACAGAAGAAACTTAGGTTTTATGGCCTGGTAACTGTGGACTTCTACCCCAAATAAATACCCTTTATAAAGACCAACCCATTTCTGGTATTTCACATTAGCACCCCTTTGGCTGACTAATACACTTAGTGATATATATTGCCTAAGAGTTAATTCCTGAAGGCTTCTTTGTTGCTCAAATGTGGCCTCTCTCTGTCAAACTGAGCATATACATTTACTACATTCCCCAAATATGGGACATGACCCCCAGGAATGAAACTCCCTGGCACTGACGGCTTATTACCAAGCACTAAATCATGATGAATTTGGAAAAAGACCTTGACCAAATGGGGAAATATTGAATGAAAGTGAATTTCAATAGCTAAGAGTTTCCAAAGTGAATCAGGAGTTCATTCCAGATGTTACCTTTATGTATGTCTCAGGAGGATCTCACTCACTGCCACAGTAAACAATACATCAACAGGAGTGCATCTGAGGGCTCTAAAGACTTCTAGACACTATAGGTGTACAGACAACACTAGGAAATTGGCACCCTGTCAGTGGGCCTTACCTTGCCATATATGATATCCTCTCTTCTCAATGTATCAGTGTGAAAATTTATAATTTTCCTACACGTGGTTCTTCTGTCCCATTTATATGAACCTATAATTAGCACTATACTTATTAAATATACGTCCCAAAGACTTGTATCTTCTGGATTTCCATATTCCAATTAAGCCTTGCATTTCAGCAAAGTTGCAGCCAACACTTACTCTCCAATTAATCAGACTTGCCTAGGACAACTAACAAAAGTATGATGATAGACAATACCCATCCCAAGAACCAAGAGAATCTACATCTGCAAGCAAGACACTTCCATCTATCAGACCCATAAGATCTAAGACCCCTGTCAATTCGAAGTAGAGTGGGTATCACTATACTAAAGCCTTCAAGATTGAGGAATGAACAAACACAAGGAGGTATTGCATCTATGGGGTAAAGTAGACATTACTCTAGTAATGGAAGAACTTGTAACAGTGATATAAGACAATGGTCACCAGAGGTAATGAGGGGATGGAGAGGGAAGAATAGGTGCAACATGGGGCATTTGGGGGACATTGAGATTGTTCTGCATGTTATTGCAATGATAGATAACAGTCATTACACATTTTTTCAAAACCTATAGAATTGTGCAGTGCAATGTGTAAACCATAATTGAAACTAAGACTATGGTTAGAAGAAATGTTTCAGTATTTGTTCATTAATTGTAACAAATGTACCATACTAAGGAAAGATATTGTTAATGGCCAACAATGTGGGAGGGGGAGAGGGAAGAGCATATGGGAATCCCGTATATTTTTGATGTAACATTTATGACATCTAAAGCTCCTTTGGAAAAAAAAAAATGAAAAAGATATAGCCTGAACAGAGTGGGTGTAGCTCAGTGGTTGAGCTCCTGCTTCACATGCATGAAGTCCCAGGTTCAAACTGTGGTACCTCCTAAAAAAAAAAAAAATGATATATGATTAAAGAATGGATAGACAAACAAGGGCCATCTATTAGCTGTCTACAAGAGACTTACCTTAATCCCCAGGGCTACAAACCAATTGAAACTGTAGGGTTGGGAAAAGATAATCTACACAAACATTAAGCAAAAAAGAGCAAGAGTGGCAGATGTAGATCAAATAGTTGGGCATCTGTCTCCCATATGTAGGGACCTGGTTTTGATCCCCAGGACATCACAGTAAAAATAAAGAAAAATATAGAACGCATGTGGGATGCCAGGCGCCATGAGCAGGTGCACCATCATGCCCCATGTGTGGGTGTGTCACCAGGCTCCACAAGTGGGTGAACCCCCAGGCCCCGCACGTGGGTACACTGCCAGTCCCTGCAAGTGGGTGCGTTGTCAGGCCCCTTGGGTGGGTGCACCATTAGGCCCCACAAGCACTTGCACTGCCAGGCCCCACTGAGCCACACAGCAAGATAGTGATGTAATAGGAGAGTGACACAAGGGAAAGTCAAGATGAGACAGCAGGTGGTAGGATGCCACTCTCCTACATCAGAGGTTCCCAGGATCAAATCCTGGTTAAAACAGGAGAAGGAGGAGAAGAGAGGGTAGGAAACAGGCACAGAGAATTGCTCAGTGAATGGACACATAAACAGCAAAAATGGGGGGGGAAGGGGTAAAAATGGAGAAAAATTAAAAAAAAAAAAAGAGCAAGAGTTGCTATACAAATATCAGATAGAACAGACATTGAATGCAAAAAAGTTATGATTTACAGAACTCCAACATGCATTAATAAAAGTGGCAATGCACCAGGAAGAAATAACAGTCATAAATATCAGTGCACCTAACTAGGGTGCCCCAAAATACATGAGTATAACTCTGGCTAAATTGAAGGGAGTAATAGAAATTTCTACAAAGAGAGTTGGAGACTTCAATATGTCATTCACATCATTAGATAAAACAATTTGACAGAATATCACTTGGGTCAAAGAACAAGCCTCAATAAACATAATAAGATAGAAATTATACAAAGTGCCTTCTCAGAGCATAATAGAATAAAGCTGAATATCAATAACAGTTAGGAAAGTGGAAAATTCATACATGTATGAAGCCTAAGCAACACACTCCTAAACAATCCGTGGGTAAAAGAAGAAATTGTAAGTGAAATTAAAAACAACTTATCAATTTTTATGGGATAAAATTGAAGGCAAATCTGAGAAGGAAATTTATATCCCTAAATATGTATATTAAAAAAGAAGAAAGGGCTGAAATCAAAGATCTAAATGAACAGCTGGACTAAATAGGAAATGAAGAGCAAACCTTTTCCAAAGCAAGCAGAAGGAAAGAAATAATATAAAATAGAGCAAAATTAAATGAAATTGAGAACAAAAAAACTTAAGAAAACCAAAAGCTAGTTCTGTCAGAAGATCAATAAAATTGAGAAAACCCTGAAATAAATGAAACAAAAAAAAAATGAGAAGTTGCAAATAAATAAAAGCTTAAATGTAAGGGAAGAACTGACAAATGACCTGGAAAAAAAACTTGCGAAGAGAATCCAACAGCATTCCAAAAGAATTATATATCATCACAAAGTGGAATTTTTTCCTGGAATGGAAGGGTATTTCAACATAAGAAAATCAATTAACATAATAGACAACATTAACAAATTGAAAGGAAAAAAGCAAAAGTTCATCTTGATCTACAATGAAAAGGCATGCAACAAAATTCAGTTTCCTTTCTTAGTAAAAACTCTTTGAAAGATAGGAATAAGGGGAAAATTCTTCAATATGATGAAGGGCATATATGAAAAACCCATAGCCAACATCAGTACTCAATTGGAAAAGGTTGAAAGATTTCCTTCTAAAATCAGTGAAAAGACAAGTTAGCCATTGTAACCAGTTTAATTCAAAATTGAGCTGGAAGTTCTAGCTAAAGCAATTAGACAACCAAAAAAAAAAAAAAAGAAGGCATAGAAATAAGAAAAAGAGGAAATACAACTCTTATTATTCATGGATGACATGATCATATATTTAGAAAATTCTGAAATGTCAGTGACAAAACTACTTGAGGTATTAACTGCATTCAACAGAGTAGCAGGATACAAATTCAACATGCAAAAATTAGTATTCGTTCTGTAAAATAATTTTGAACAATCAGAGGTGGAAATCAGATAATATTCAATTTTAAATAGCAGCAAATAGACTCAAAAACCTAGCAATCAATTTAACCAAAGAGGTACATAACCTGTATTCAAAAATTACAAAACAATGACAAAAGTAATCAAAGAAGACCTAAACAAATGGAAAGATATTCTGTGTTCATTGATTTGAATACTAAATATCATGAAGATGCCAATCCTACCCTAACTGATTTACAGTTCCAATGCAATACCAGACAAAATTCCAAAAGCCTACATTACAGAAATAGAAAAGGCAATTAACAATTTATTTTGAAAGAAAAGTGCACCTGATAAACCAAAAGGAGCCTAAAAAAGGAGAGCACTGTTGAAGGTCTTTCACTGCCTGACCTTGAAACATGCTACACAGGTACAGTGGTCAAAAAAAAAATGGTATTGGCATAAAGATAAACATATTGATCAATGAAATAGAATTCATAGTCCAGAAATAAACCCTCACCTCTATGGCCAACTGTTTTTTGTTTTGTTTTGTTTTGTTTTGTTTTAGGTTTTTAACAAATACATTTTATTGATACATATTAATAAAGTATAAATCCATCCAAAATGTACAATCAACGGTATTTGTTTCTCATAGATGTGCATTCACCACTTCAACCATTATTAGGCAATTTTCATTATTCTAATAATACTAATAATAAACAAAAAACCAAACAAGCAATCCTCATTATGACTCAGTCTTTCCCTGCTTCCCCTTCTGTACGTAGCTGCTATTCTGTTTCTGTGTCTCTATATTATTTATAATTATTTTTGGAAAAACTGTTTAATATATGAAATATTACCCATTTTCATATTTCACATGAGGTTTCTCTGTTATAAATACCAATATTACATTTTTTAGCTTTCCTTATAGTAATATGCATGACCTTAGACTTTCATTTCAACCACTGTCATACCCAAATAATTGTTCTGCTAGTTATAAAACCATGATGCACTTTCACCATTTCAACTTATTTTCCAAAGACTTATAACCTTTTTAACAATTCTGCACAGATTAGCCCTCAGCTTTCTGTTCTCTACCCTCTTTCTATTTTCTATTGACCTTTATTCCAATTATTACTCCATGAGTTTACACAATATATTTAGTTCATAATAGCACAATCATAAAATATTTATCATTTTGTGTTTGGCTCCCTTCACTCAACATCATGTCCACCAGGTTCATCCTTGTTGTCATATGCTTCATGACTACATTTCTTCCTACAGTTGAATAATATACCATCATCTGTACACAAAACAATTGTTTATGCTTTCATCAGTTGATGAACACTTGGTTGTTTCCATCTTTTAGAATTGTGAATAATCCCATCATATGCAGATGTCTTTTCATGCCACTGTTCTTAGTTCTTCTGGATATATACCTATTAGTTTTATTTATTTATTTTTTAATTTTGGGTAAAAATTAAATTTTTCACAATACTTACAAATATTTGTAAAATGATATATAAACACATATGCATATATGTGCATTTGTCTACATAAATGGTATTATATATACATGTATTTTTAAAGGTGCTAAGATTACCTAAATATTAATCAGAAATTACAGGGATTCCCATGTTCCCCACCTCCCACACCTCAAAAAACATCCCACACCACCATCCTTCATCCGTGTGACACAAAGCCCTCAATGGTTACACACATCCTGGCTTATATCCCATATATACTGTGGATGGGTTTACCCTGCCTGCAGCTGCAGGCTCTCTCCATTCCCTGGGATGGCCATTGCCCATCATCGTCTCCTCGCCAGGCTACTTGGAAGAGTCCATTGAGCTGTAGGGTAGGAGTTGCAGCTCCACTGAGATTCCAGGCACAGCTGGCACATAGGTAGGCCAGAGGCTTCAGTCTCTGGAAGCACACCTAACAACTCCAGCATCGCATATAGGTTTGAATAGAAGGGACTGATGGACCATGTGCAGGGAGGACTTATTTGAGTCCAACTCTGTCACTCTCATGAGCACAGATTCCACTGAAGAGCCCACTAATTAAGCATCAATCTCTGGGACGATCCCCACTTATATAGGACCTGGGGGTTTCCAGAGCCCTCAGGGGTCCCTCTGTGTGGGGTGACATCCACTTTGGTGTTCTATGAGATCCTACCGAGGTGTGCATAAGCATTACTTCTGGGATGACCTCCCGACTCTCTTTGATATCTCTTAGCCACATGAACTCATTTTTCTTTACCTTTTCCCCCTTTTATTCAAGGTCTTTTTCCAATCGTGTTGCCTGTGGCCAACTGGTTTTTTACAAACCTACCAATGGTGCTGGCAGAACTTTATATCTTTAACCAAAGGAATGAGAAAGGACCCATATCTCACTCCCTATACAAGAATCAACTCAAAATCTATCAAAGACCTAAATACAAATCTGAGGGCCATAAAAATACTAGAAGAAAATATAGGCAAATATCTTCAAGATCTTGTGGCAGGTGTTGCTTTCTTGGATCGTAAACCCAAAGCATGAACAAGAAAAGAAATAAAATTATAAATGGGACTCAAAATTAAAAACATTTGCAACTTAAAGGACTTTTTCAAAAGGGTGAAAAGGCAGCTGAACTAAATGGGGAAAATACTTGGAAATCACATAATCAATGTGCTTAATAAGCATGTTATAAAAAATATGCTACAACTCAACAATAAAATGACAACCTGATTTAAAAATATGAAAAAGACTTGAAGATATTTGTCCAAAGAAAAAACACAAATGACAAAAAACATGACTCCCTAGGATGAGACTGTCTGGCACCTAGGGATTATTACCAAGCATCAACTGGCAATGCATTTAGAAAAAGACCTGACCCAAAGGGGGACATATTAAATACATATGGCTTTTAATGGCAAGGAGATTTCAAAGTGAGTCTGGAGGCCATTCCAAAAATTATGCTCATGCACGTCTCAGCAGGATCTCTTTGACTGCCACAGTAAACAGTGCCTCAATCATTGAGAATTCTGAATGCTCTAAAGACACTTAGATACTATATGTAGGGCAGACAAGCTCAGGAATTTGGCACACTATCAGTGGGCCTTACTTTGAAATTTATGCTCCCCAGTTTAACTAATTTATAGTTTCCCTAAACATAGTTCTTCTGCCCCATTTAATTGAATGTATAATCAGCATTATGCCTGTTAAATATAGATCCCATAGACTTAAATCTTTGTTCTGTTCATGTGCTCCTTGAGCCCTGAATTTCAGCAGATTTGCAACACCTACTCTCCAGTTCATTGGACTCACCCAGGACAACTGACAAGGATATGACGATGTACAAAGCCCACTCCAAGGAACAGAGAGTGGCTACAACTGCAGCCAAGACAGTTACATCCATCTACCCCATGTGATCTAAGCTCCCTTTCATTTAGAAAAAGAATGGGCATCACAATCCCCAAATCCTCAGGATTAGGGAATAAACAATGTCCTAAAGTAGATATTATTACTCTGTTATAGACTTATTATTCTAACAATGGAAGAAACTTTATGATTAATATAAAGGCAGTGGCCCCCAGAAGTTATGAAGGGAGAATGAAGAATAGGTGTCAAAAGGGGGCATTTTCAGGACACTGGAATTGTCCTGCATGACATTGGAATGATGGATACTGGGCATTATGTATTTTTCAAAACCTATAAAATTGTGTATAGCAGTGTGTAAACTAGAGCGTAAATTATAATCCATGGTTAGTAGCAATGCTTAAAAATGTGTTCACCTATTTTAACAAATGTACCACATTAGTGAAACATGTTGTTAATGTGGGAAAGTGTGGAAGGGGGAGAGGTTAAGCTTGTGGGAATCTTCTATATATATATATATTTTTTTTTTAATTTATTGAAATATATGGCTCATACTTGAATATACATAAACAATAAGTGTATATTAATAGTTGTGAACTTACAAAACAAACATACATAACATCATACAGGCCTCTCATACTTCTCCCTACCACCAATACCTTGCTTTCTTGTGAAACATTTTTAATTAATGATTAAAGAGCATCCTCAAAATATTACTACAAAACAAAGTATTTTCCCCCCAAACACTCTAATATTATTTTTTATATCATTTATATATGAACATATATAAATAATTAATGTATAATAAAAGTTGTGAACTTACAAAGCAAATATTCATAAAATCATAGAGGGGTCCCATACATCAACCCTCCACCAATATTGTCATAAGATATTTGTTACAAATTATGAAATTATACTCCTTATCTTACATTTGGTGTATTTTCCCCCAACACACCTTATTATTATTTTTTATATACATTTTCATGAAAAAGTTGTAAACTTACAAAACAATCATGCACATGTGCAGAATTCCCAAACAACATCCCTCTATCAACCCACAACACCATGGTAGAACATTTGTAACAGAATATAGGATAATATCATCTGAATATTACCAGTTTCACAGCATATATTTGGCACACATTTTCCATTCTCCCCCATAACCAACACAGTACATCTTTGGCATAGATGCAAGAATATTACATTATTACTGTTAACCGCACTCCATAGGTCACTCCAGTTGCATTTTTCCCATGCTTCTCCACATTCCTAGCACGCTGCAATACTGATGTCCATCTCCTCTAGCTCACAAAGGACACTCTTGTAACTGTACCATCAACCACTTTTCTCATTTACCTCCAAGTTTACTATACTATTCAGTCCATAGATTATTCTCTAGCTTTCTGTCAATTGGCATTTATATCCTTAGACTACCATTTTCAGCCACATCCCCATTTATACACTGGCTGTTACTCTTTAAAATGTGTTACCATCAACTCTGCACATTTCCACACTTTCACGGTAAAGCTAATTAAAACTTCTACATACATTAAATATCACTAGTCCATCTCAGTCGTCTTCTTAACTTCTTTAAGAATCCACCACCTACCATCAGGTCTTGAAGACATTTTCTTATATTTTCTTGCAGAAGCTTTATGGTTCTCGCTTTTATATTTTGGTTTTTAATTCATTTTGAGTTAAAATTTGTATAGGGTGTGAGGTAGGGGTCCTCCTCCATTTTTGCTATGGATATCCAATTTTGCCAGCACCATTTGTTGAATGGACTGTTCTGCCTGAGGTGGGTGGGTTTGATAGGCTAGTCAAAAATCACTTGATCATAGATGTGAGGGTCTGTTTTTTAATCATCAGTTAGTTTTCATTGGTCTATGTGTCTGTCTTTACGCCAGTAGCATGCTGTTTTTACCACTGTAGCTAGGTAATGCAACTTAAATTCAAAGACATGAGGGTCTTCCAGCTTTGCTTTTCTTTTTTAATATGATTCTGGCTATTCAGGACTCCTTACCCATCCAAATAAATTTGGTAATCATGTTTTCCATTTATTTAATAAATGCTGGTGGAATTTTTAAAGGGATTGCATTGAATCTCTATATTAATTTGAGTAGATTTTACATATTAATGATATTTAGTCTTTCAACCCATGAGCATGGGATGTTCTTCCAATTATTTAGGTCTTTTTAAAATTTCTTTTAACAATGAGTTGTAGTTTTCTCAATACCAGTGCTTTATATTGATGGTTAAGTTTATTCCTGAATATTTGGGTTTTACTTGTCATATTTTTTTCACCACTCTTTTGACACTTTTAGTTACTTTTATTGATATAAACTTCATTTCTAGACTCTCTTCCAGGCCTCTCTCTCCTGTCTTTTCTTTTCAGGCTGTAGCACACCCTTTAGCATTAACTACAAAGCAGGTCTCTTGGTTACAAACTCTCTCAGTTTCTGTTTATCTGTGAATATTCAAACTCAGCTTTATTTTTGAAAGACAATCTTTCCAGATATAAGATTCTTGGCTGTATGTTTTTCCCTTGCAGTATCTTAAATATATCATACCATTGTGTTCTTGCCTCCGTGGTTTCTGATGAGAGATCAGCACTTAATCTTATTGGGTATCCCTTATATGTTATGCATTGTTTTTCTCTTGCTGCTCTCTGCATTCTCTTTGATTCTTTGGCATTTAACATTCTGATTAGTATGTGTCTTGTAGTTGGTCTTCAGATATTTTCAGACGGGCATACATTGTGCTTCTTGGACATGGCTATATATGTCCTTCAATAGGGTCAGGAAATTTCCTACCACTATTTTTTCAAATATTCCTTCTACCTCTTTCCCATTCTCATCTCCTTCTGGGACAACTTCTTGCACATCTCTTGCAGTCCTTTATTTCCCTGAGACCTTGTTCAAGTTTTTCAATCTTTTCTTCATCAGTTCTTTTTTATGTTCACTCTCAGAGGCCATTTCTTCAAGCTCACCAATCCTTTCCACTGTCTCCTCAAATCTGCTATTTTATGATTCCAGTGTATTTTAATTTCATTTATTGCACATGTCATTCCCAAAAGACCTGCTAGTTTTCTTTGTATTCTTTCAAATTCTTCTTTGTGCTCATACAATGTCTTCTTAATACCCTTAATTTCTTTAGCCATCTCATTGAATTCATTAAGGAGATTTGTCTGAACTTCAATGATTAGTTGTCTCAACTACTTTATGCCATCTGGAGGCTTATCTTTTGCCTTTAACTGGGCCATGTCTTCCTGTTCCTTGGTGTGGATTATAATTTTTTCTTGGTGTTTTGACATCTGGCTTGCTAGAGAATTTATTTTGGGTGCAGTTTTTCCCTTTATTTAAGGGCTTTCAGCTCTTTCTTTGTTGCTGGTTGTGTGGTAGGAGCCAAGGATGTAGTTGGTGCTATAAGCTGTGGAGGCTCAAGCTACCCTCCTTGCCCCAAGGACCATTGAATCTTCTCCCAGTTTTCTCCTTTGCCATGGGTAGGGGCAGAGACATAGCTGTGTGGAATAATCCAACTCATGCAGGCTTAGACTGTAGTCACCCAGAGAGACTGTTAAATCTTCACACCCCTTTCTCCCCTGCCTGGGGCAGGGATGGTGCTGAAGATGTGGTGAGCAATCTATGCAGTGCAGGTCCAAGATGACAAGAGTTGCCCTGATAGATTTCTGATTATGCAATGTGTATCAGCTAAATATACCTGCAGTTACCTGGATAGGCTGGTGCAGGGCCAGTCAGATTCCTCCCTGCTAGAGGTGGGACTGAAGCCTAGGCTAGGGCTGCAGGCCAATCTGGGTGAAAAAAACAAAACAAAACCAGTCTCTAACATCACTGTGATTTCCAGTCAGCCTGGCTTCCCCTCATGCTCGGGGTAGATTCAAAATGGCAGCTACCAGCCTCCTTCTGACTTGGAAAGGCTGAAACTTTAGCTCTTCTTAGGGTTATACTTTAGCCAGCTGAATTTACTAATCAATAGCTGAAATCAGTGGCCAACCATCTCTTCCTCCCCCTTTTTAGGGAAATGCAACTTCCAATTCCTGACACAGAATACCTCCTGGAGTGGCTTGCTATGCCAAAGTAGGATGATCACCAGCCTCTGTGGCATGGCCTATAATTTCCCAGAGAGCCTGGCACACATACCGTCAGCTTCCTCCCTGACTAAGGTGGGCCTGGGGCTTAGGCTAGAGCAGCAATCTGATCTACATGGAAATAAGCCACTTCCTACCAGCACTGTGATTTTAAGTCAGCCCTGCTTTCCCTCATGTCAGGTGTGGAGTTAAGATGGTGGCCACCGGCCTCTTTCTGACTTGGAGAGGTTCACGCTTTAGCTTTTCTTAGGACAATACTTTTGCCTGCTGAATTTACTAATCAGTAGCTGAATTTGGTGCCCAACTATCTCTTCATCACCCATTTTGGGGAGTGGAGCTTTCAATTTCAGCCATGGAAGACCTCCTGAGGCAGCTTGTGCCTCCAGTGGAGGATGGGCACCAGCCTCCTTGGTGTGATGTGCTCTAATTATGAATCTACTCTGCAAATAGGCAGTCTCCTCCTTCCACTCTTCAAGGATGTTGCATGATGCATTTCTGGTCTCCTGCAGCCCCCAAATAATTACTCTAGATAGCTGTGGTTGATCTCCACCTACCCCGTAGATAAAAGAATAGCCACTATTAAAAAGACAGAAAAGAATAAGTATCGGAGAGGATGTGGGGATACAGGAACACTTATTCACTACTGGGGGACTATTAGTTCAGCCACTGTGCAGGATGCTTATCAGTTCCTAATTAATTTGACTATACTTTAGCCAGATGACCTGGCAATACCACTAATAGGTATATACCTAGAAAAAATGAGAGCAGTGACATGTATAGACATGTGCAAATTGATCTTCATAGCAGCTTTAATCACAATTGTCACAAGATGGAAACAAACCAGGTGTCCATCAACTGACAAATGGATAAACAATCTGTGGTGTATACACATGATGGAATATTATGTGATGTTGGAAGAAATGAAATCCTGGAGCATATGACTACATGGATGATCCTGAAGGATATTATGTTGAGTGAAGCAATTCAAAAACAAAAGGATAGATACTGTATGATTGCACTTTTATGAACTAAATATTTTGTGTAAACACATGGAGTTAATAACTAAAATACAGATCAGCAGAATATAGAATGAGGTTAGAGAATTGAAAGCTGGTTTTTAACTCTGGAGAACTGGTCCAAAGGTTGTTATTAGTTTTGGAAATGAATGGAAATATAAAAGCCCATCACAGTGTTTGTAACTGGCAGTGCTATTATATGAGTATGACAGTAGTTGAAAGGAAAGTTTAAGGTCATGTATATTACTAGAAGGAAACCTAAAATATATAACTTGGGACTTTATAGCAAATGTGAAATATGAAATACCAATATTGCATACATGATTTTTTTTTTGAGACTGAACACATCCTTGTTAATGGTACAAGAAGTTAATTTCAGGCAAAAACCCCCCACAACACAAAGTACTACAAATTGTATGATTCCATTTTCATAAAATGCAAACATAAATCAATTTATAAGGATAGAATTAGATTAGTGGTTATGGACTGTTGGGGAAGGACAGAGAGATTGAGTTGTGACTGGTAAGGGGAGCAGAAAGTTTGGAGTAATGGAATAGTTCTGAATTTTTTTGTGATGACAAATGAACAATACTGTGATTATGCAAATGGAAGTTGATTGTACACTTTGAATGGATTATAGATAGATTTTTTAATTGTGAATATAACTTAACAAAACTGCCTCAAAAATATAGGAACCTGAAATAAACTTGAATAATAGAGTGATCTTGATTGGTACTTTAACATATCTTAAGGAATGGTAATAAAAAGAATCAGCTGATTATTCTAAATTCCCTAAATTCTGTTCACATTCAGTACAGTATAAGTTAGCTCTTGCTGCATAACAAGCCATCCAAATATAAATGGTTTAAGATGATTTTATTACTGCATGAGAGAGTTTGTTGTGCTTTTGTTTTGATCTTTGCTAGATATCAAGAATTTGTCATCATTAGGGTAACAGCTGGTGAGGTTCTGCTGGTCTCATCTGGGATATTTCAAATATTGGATGCTTGGCTGGGTATAGGCTGGTCTGAAGTGACTTGGTAGAGATACACTTAGTGGAAAGGCATTTGTTCCACATGTCCTCTCATGCTGTAGCAAGCTTAAATGGAGTTGTTTACATGAGAGTTGTAGTATTACTCTATAGAGAAGCAGAAACACAGCAAGTGTTCTTTAGACAAACCTTTACACCATCTTCTATCTCTCTAAATAAGATATACAAATGGCCAGAAATTACATGAAAAGATGTTCATTATCAATAGCCATCAGAAAATATAAATCAAGCCACAAGGAGATAACATTTCACACAAAATGGATTGGCTGTTATTGAAAGAAATGGGAAAATATAGGTTATTGAGAGGATGTGGATAAATATCAACAGTAATTCATTACTGCTGGCAATGTAAAATGGTGCAGCCAGGGTGGAAGACACTTTAGTGGTTCCCCAAAAAGCTAAATATAGAACTATCATGTGACCCAGCAATTCCATTAGTAGATATATACCCAAAAGAATTGAATGTTGTACACATATGCAGTATCTGAAATTACATATTTGGTTAATGTAAGGCAAGCACTATGCAGAGTAACACACACAAATGTGAGGTTTATTGTCAACATGGAGTTGGGAAAGGTTGGGAAAATGGGGAGGTAGAAAGGGTATAACAATTAAAGATATTTAAGCCATATAGCTCTGAAGCATCTCTCTTCTGGAGACCCAGAGGCAGGGGGCAGGGAGGGAGCTGTGATCAAGGCAAAGATTTTCTGTTCAGTGCTGTGAGCTTGGGAGAGGGCGCTGCAAATCAACTTCAGAATTGCTATTAAAATAATGAATAGAATTACTTCAACAAAAGAGATTATCCAAATCCTAACATTTAGGCCATGAAACCAGTTAGAAGTATTTAACCATTGTTAATTATCATTAAGTGTTTGAAACACATTTTGCTGAGCAAGGAGTTGAATTTGAGGTAATTGATGCTCAAGGCATTGCTGGAGAGCCAGTATTTCTCCCTGTAAATGGGAGGAGAAGGCTCCTTCAAGGTGAGTTTTAACTTGTTCCCAAGAAAGTTGGGAGATATTCCAAGGCAAAGGGGTGACACACATTTAAACATGTTCCAATCACACGGCAAATCTTGTCTGGTAAGCAGAGCTTGTTGTTTTTCACCTATGGTTTGGTAAGAATATTATTAACAGTATGAATTTGAGTCATAAGTTTGTCAGTAACATTGGTCATAAATTGGTTAACAACAGGAGCAGTTTGGAAAGATACTGTTATGGTGACTGCCATAGTGGTGGCAGTGGCAACTATGATAATACCTGAAATAATGAAAGTAATAAATGTACCAATGAATTTTTTAGATTTAATTATTTAAAATTTCCCCAAGTTACTCCCTGAGTTTGGATAGTGTTACAGCATGATTGCTTCTGGGAGTTCTTCTGTTTTTCCATCCTTATCCTCTCCATCTGTGGTATTTGGTTGAATAGGTGGTCTTTCCAGGTCATGGTACAGCTTCATATTCTTTGCTGGCAGCTGCCAGGGTACTGTTGGAGTAAGCACACAAGCATACCCTCTCCCCTCTTTATGAGGTCACAGGGTCCTTTCTAAGGTCCATCTCCTAACATTTCTTTGTACAGAATTTTAGCTAGTATTTGATGACTCTCCTAAAGATGGGAGAAATGTTTTTCAGGTGCTGAGATGTTGTTTTTACTTAAAAACTTTAAGTATATAGTGCTAGGGCTATTGTATTTTTAGAGGAGTTAGCCATACTCTCCCTATTTTGTTTCTTTGTTTTAGATAGTATGCCATATCCTAAATATTTTCAAGGCTGAGTTACTTGAATTTTATTATGGGTTATTTGGAAACTGGCTTGGATGACAGAGTTCTGGAGATGTTTACAGAGTTGTGTTAAAAGTGTTTTTGAAGGGGCTGTAATGAGGATATCATTCATGTTATGATAAATACATGCAAGTGTGAAGGCAAAACAAGTAGAGCATAAAGCCTGAAAGACATAATATTGACACATGGTGGGGCTATTAAGAATTTATTGTGGCAGGATTTTTCACTGATATTTAGTAAGGGGACTTTTCTTAATAATTGAAAGAATATAAAATAAGTGAAGGATTGTTTATAAACAAGGGTTTAATTGTTATATTTCAATCTTTTACAATATGTATATATACATTCACATTCTTACCAAACTGGGGTACACACTAATATACCTGGCTCATTTTTGGCTACAGTCTTTGATAGATACAAAATAAATGCTAATATGTATATCAAGTTTAATAAGTTTATACTATAATTAGAGTGAGAAAAAAGAATACTATAATCAATTAAAATATTAAATTAATATTGAACAGAGCTATAGAATGATAGACAAATAGAGCAATTTTATATATAAACCTACTAACATTTAGCTTTTGTTTGGGAAATTTTGAAATGGTAGCTGATACTATAGTTTTGATTGAAAACACTTGTGAAGAGCACCTTCTCCTAGGGTGGGACTTTATTTGGTTTGACTAGGTACTATCTCTTTTACTGTGTTGATGGATTAATGAACTTGATACTATAAATATTAACTTGCGACCATTGTGTTAATCTTGAGGAAGAGTCCAGCCTCCTCAGGAAAAACACAACATTCCCTGCGCAGTGCATTCCAAGGTTTATGCATCAGACCCTGAGGAAGTGGCCAACTTTTCCAGGGAGGAACACAACACCTTCTGAAATGCACTTTATCTGTTTTCATTTGTTACAAAACATTTCTGATGTGCTCACTGTTTTAGTTTTTATTATTTTTCTTGAAATATGAAAAGTACTGACTAGCAAGGCATTTGTTTGCTGATTAACAAAGTTTATTTTGTAACAAACTAATAATATTTGGGACTACTGCATACAGTAGTGGGGTTACTTTAATTTACAATAATTTACTGTTATGCATTACCCCTGGCAGCTCCCAATAGCTGTTCTCTTTCTGCAGCTATAGAACTTCCTTTTTAGCAGAGGTGGGGTAAATTAGATGAACACGAGTTAAGGCATCCACCTATTGATTTCCAGGCAAAGAGGTTGTTTTTGTGACACATACTAAATTTTTTTAAATAATTGAAACTATGATTTACATCATTATACTTTTATCTAATATTATGCTGAAACTGTTAAATTTTCAGGAATTTTATATGCTCTTTAATAAGTATTCATATGGATCTTCTACTTGTATAACTTTAATAAACAGAGGGTTAAAGAATACCCCTTAAATTATAACAATTTTAAACACTTTCTATTCAAACTATAGCATATTAAATAAACTTAACTGTTTTATTACTTTACTTTTTTTCAAGGTGAAAGAACGAATCATTTGCACTAATTTGAAATAATAAGCTACCTTTCAGGATTTGATTTTGATAAAGCAGGTTTGAACATTATGTTTTTATAAAAGTGATAAGACTAGTTTCTTTAAGGAAATGATAAGGCTAAAGTACAAGAAGGTATTTTGATAAAACAGACTTTCTTTTTTGTATACTGAATATTCAGGAGAAAAAACTTTATAAACTTCTAAAACAGACTAATGACTTGAGAAACTTTAAAATGAAAAAAAATTAAACTTTCCATCAGTATACTATTTGAAACTAAAACTTTTAAAACTTTTTAGATAGACCCATCAAGTTGCATATAACTTTGATCATAAAAATTCCTTTTCCATGCACCTTCTGCACTTTCTGTATTCATGCAGGTTTTGTCTCACATTTTATTTTCTTTTAATAACCAGTCATTTTATCCTAGGACAAATTTACTTTCTTTTCCTTAATAATATAAATACATTCTATATATCTTACATACATAAGTTACCAAAATGATTTTGGAAACTGTTTCCAAGCAAACCTCTCACAACATATAATTACCATTAACACTAAACAAACTTGTCAGAATAATGATTTAATTTGGTTACAGATATTTATATTATTTTAAATTATTTTCCATATTCTTTTACTAATATAACTGCTTATTTAATTTTGGTGATTTGAATACAGCTGTTTTAATAATTTTCAATTATGAATTTAATATTACTATATGGAGGTATTAAAATATACATTGACACTGATCAAACAGACAAACGTAAAATGAGTTATAATATACCTACAAAAGCTTACTAATTTGACTCATAATTTTTACTCTTTGTTATAATTATTAATTCAGTTTCTGTTTGATAAAGACTTTTTGAAAATTCTGCCCAAATTTTATTAATTTGGCTATACAGGCTTAACCAGAATCAGCATGGAAACAAAACAGAGAACACTAATGTTGTTAAGATTTGCTATTCTTCCAGTGGTTTAATTTTATTAGCCCCCATCAGCTCACAGCCTTATCATCATGTAGGCATTAGGTGGTGTGCAGAGCAGTTGCCAGAATGTTTTCCTTATCTTAGTTAGCTCTTTGGCAGACTGTTTTTTTATAAGCATGTTTACACTGACAAGGGCTTCATTCAGCCCTCCTGCCTGTTGAATGCAGCTTTCTTGATAATCTAGTTGCCAAACAGTAAATTGAACTGGGTTAACAATAGTATTTATAAGAATTTTTCAATTCCAGAAGAACAATTAATAGCTTTTAGCAATGGAGTCCAAAATCCCCTTAGTGAAGGAATTAGGTTCAATAATGCTTTTATGCAGCTCTTTAAAGACTGCATAGGAAAGTGAGTCATGCTGTGGCTGCTCATTTTGGAGAGCCACCAGGAAAGTGTGGCATTCTCCTACCTGTAGAGCATCTTTTTAACATTTTTCCATAGCAGAGCAAGGTGTCTGAGTTTCAAAGAAGACTGAGGTTTGGGGAGGAGGAAGCAGGGCTTCTGCTTTGTCTAAAGCTAAAGAAATTTTGGATGGGGACTACTCTGGAGGAACAGCAGGCTAGGAAGGGGTGTAAAGCAGGCATAAAGCTGTTTTTACTAGGCTCCTGCTTATAAGAGCAGAGGCTGGAATTTTCTCTCCCTGTTCATATTCTCTTTGTAGATTTATTCCTACTTGCTCCCATAATTCTAAGTCTAACGTTCCTCTGTCAGTAAACCATAGGCAGAAATTTTGGACTAACTCTAATTAAGTGAATAGTTGAATTTCCTTTACCATACAGTTAACTGTCTTTAGTAATTGTTGAATTGCTTTAACAAAAAATTTTTGCTTTTTCAAGAGTCTTGAAACTATGGTGAAATTAATAATACCCATGACTGAATTTCAACATGTAGGCAAATATCCCGAGTGGGTGTTGCTGTTCCCTTACCTTGGGATGATGAGTTATTTGGAAAAATGTCATCCCTTTGACATGCTGATTGTGCTGTTGATCCAAATCACAGCAGGGTCACCACTTGCAGGAATCCATCCTGCAAAGTCTTGTGGGGGTCTGTCCAGCAGAGCCCACGATGGCACAATGAAATTCTGAACACAGCGGTTGAGAGAGGTCAGAGGGAGAACAGCTAAGGGAGCTCTTCTCTCGAGCTGATCCCCAGCACAATTTTTATTCAGAATTTTTTTGACAGAAGGTCAAGGTGTCCATGAGAAGGGGCAGGAAGGCAGTACATATATGAGGGGTCATTAAACATCACAAGCAATCCAAGCAGAAAGATAATGAAGACATATAGTGACTTAAGTCAAAGATAAGGTGGAGGTGAAGGTTTTGATTAATTAACTGAACAAACCAAGAATGTTCTGTTTAAGGCAGAAACTGATAGTGCTGTCTTCCCTGCATGGGCAGGGGAGCAGGCTTCTAAACTGTTTCTTAGAAGATCAGAAGAATCCTACAGCTTTCTTTAGCTCATAATATTTTTTGCATTTAAAGTGTGTTTTGTCCAATATTAAAACAGGAATCCCTGTTCCTTGTTGGTTACTCTTTGCAACGAGTTTCTTTTTCTTACCTTTCACTTTCAGCTGTTTTGTATCCCTGGGTCTAAGGTGAGTTTCTCATAGGAAGCATATTGATGGCTTTTTTTTCTTCACTTTTTTGTTTTTTAAAAGATACCTTGATTACATAAATGTTACAGAGAATTTATAGAGGACTCCCATATGCTCTGTTCCCCACACTTCCCACATTTTCCCACATTAACAACATCTTTCATCAGTGGGTACATTCATTGCAATTGACTTGGCTGACTAATATAGTTAAAATTATAATTAAAATGCAATTTAAGAAGACAAGACATTCAGAAATGTCCTCCTACTGGAAAACATTACAATCTGGATTATTTAGAGTGAGCAAATTTGAAAAATATTTCTGAACTCTCAACTTATAGCAAGTTCTCTATGGACTAAAACTACTACCACAACAAAAATCTTAACAAACCATGAAAAATCAAAACAGTATTAAACTTATAACTGGAACTACATTAGAAAGACCAAACTAGAACCAGGTAGCCCTTGAGTTGGGCCTAATCCATAATCTTAGTGCTTCACTGGATTTGAGCCCCACTGAGGAACTGCCTTTCTACTTGGCTAATTGGAGGAGTTGAACTGGAGACGGCCCCAGTTGTACTCAAAAAGTCATGTATTCTGCTACATGCAAAAAGTCTTTAACTGCAATTGAAAGAGGGAGTTGGAAAATTTTGATTGATGCCCAAGAGAATAAAAAACTAAACTAGTTTGTGTTGGAGCTTGGTGGGAACTAGATAATTATTATCAAATGTCTTCCCAAATAGTTCATATCTGCAACCCTTTTCTCATATAACTGAGGCATTTATATTACTCCATATTCTTAGAATGAGGATCCCAAGGAGAGAAAGAGCATTAAAATCCATCCAAATTGTTATACCCTTAACATATGGATAAGTCAAGTCACCTTCATACAGTCTACTGAAGATTCTTAAAGTTAAAATTCGAATGTATAGCTCATATTTATACTAAGAAACTAAATAAGGAAACCATTACCCTGATCAAGTGTCAAAATTACCTTCAAAATGCAGCCAAAGGTATGTATGGAGTGGAGATACCATTCATGTATGAAGCTGTTTACAAAATAAGCACACTTAAAGGTTTTTAAAAAAATCCTCAGTTTTAAGAATCAAAATGAATTATAAAATTTATTTCTAGTTACATCATAGTGGAAGCAAGAATAGTGAAGTGAAGGAGAAGACTAAAGCATCCACAAAAATTAAAATCAAAGACTCTGTGATTTCTTCAAAAAGCTAAATATAAAGGCAACAAAAAGACAGGCATGTGGCAAGCAATATAAAGACAGTACTTAAGAGAGCCATTCTTTATCTCATGAGTATATTCATTAAGCAATAAGAAAATGAATTGGATTTACCAGGACTTTCAACATGTTAAATATCCCTGTACATATGATCTAGAA